>JAFEMH010003093.1:0-290043 GCA_022495995.1 Adenophora triphylla var. japonica | reverse complement strand
TAAAAAGAAAATTTCTGGGATCATGATCCGTTAAAGTGGAATACATGTGTAACCCCCTTTTCTTTCAACTAGGTGCTTGGAAATGTCATCACGTCATTACTCGTTCTCTATTTTTCCCTTCTTCCTATAAAAATTGTTTTAATTTTCTTTAATTTAATAATTTCTTATTTATCTTCAACTAAATAATTTTATGTCAATTTATTTATTTAAATAAATTTTTAAAACTTGTTATAGATACAAGACTAAAATTACTACTACTAACAATTTTTCTAAATTTTTTTATAAGAATAAATATACCAACATAAACTTATTAGTCATAGTTCAATCAAAGTTATTTAACAAAAGCGGGACTATTTTTTATGAGATAGAGGGAGTATACTAGATGTCACGCTTTTTTAGTTCATCCCAATATGGTGTTTATTTTTAAGAAAATAATAATTATAATACAATTTTATGAGTAAATCTTATCAAAAACTAATTTTTTTCCAAATAAAAAAACATATAGAAAATCAGGGTTCCAGTGTTATAAAAGCTTATTTTTTCATAATATTATAATTTTTAAAAATAAGATTTACTCTAATTTTTATCATGATACAAGCAATGTACAAATAAGTAAAAAATACATTCATTAAAAAATATGATTCGAAAAATGAATAATGAATTAATAAAGTTGACGTGATAAACAAAAATAATCCAATCCAACGGCCTCTACCATTTCGGCATACATCATAAAGACACTATTATTGAATGTGGCCACCTCTTTTGCTAGCAACTCCAACCCGCCCAACAAAAAAAGATCGCAAAATGATCTATCTCATTGTTCGACCTATCCTTGATCCCGACCTATATTCCGTCCGACATACGATCATCAACTTATACATAATCTTCCTGTCTCGGCCAAGGCACAAAGTCAAGTCGAGCTCGAATACTCTAAGCAACCTCGACATAAAGAAACGCTGCGTATATCTACGACTCTGCCGTAATCGCCTCTCGCTAAAATCACGTAGATCGTTACTGGCTACATTGTCTCCAGGATTTAATAGATTCCTTATTATCTTATAAAGTCTCCTATATATACTGTGACTATATCCAACGTAAAAAGGTAATGTCTTCTTAGATATTTTGAGATTACGTTATTTCCATATAGTTTCATATAACATCATAAAACCACATCTCATCAACACGCCAGAGGGTCTTAGACGGAGACCACCCCGGCTATTCAATTGTTCGTGGTTTCAGGTCATAGTTGCTGGAGAACAACCTATTTGCTGTATAAGGCCGATCTCGGATCAAGCTTCCTCGCGCCATCGCTTTGTTCCATTGCCGAAATGATCACGCTAGACCTTGAAACTTCGCCTAGTCACAAACACGGTCTCGTACTCACATACCAAGCTATCGCCTTTCATCAACCACAACGCGAGAATGTTTGGGAAACATTGATGCGGGTACGGAATCATACCGCTAACTAACCTCCTCCTCCACAAAGGGCACCCCACTAGAAGGGTCACTCCCTCCAACAAGACGGGGCCGATGGAACGGGCCGCAAGATGAGGAGAGAAGAGAGTCCCCCGCCTAATCAAGCGCGAGCCGCCAGTTAAAAGGATCCACACAGTCGACTCACCAAGGCGACATTTCAGTCCTTCACCTTCTCACCTCGTAGGAAGCGGAGATCTTACTAGAGCGGCTAGATCGCACAGAAGTTTACTCGAGGTACGTAATGAGCCGCTCGAGCTACCCGAGTCTCCTAAGAAGGACGAAAGAAGATCACAAGGGTAGCCCCTTATCTCACCTCGCATATGCGTGCTAATGGGGCGCCTAGGACGTTAGGGGAAGAGAGAAAGAATGAAATGCCTCCACCTACCCACATCTCCATAGATCGAACAGGTGACCTAAGGGATAGGCTCAACCAGCAAAGAGAGCAAGAAGTCGACTACTGTAGGAGGTAGCTTCGGCGACAGGTTCGGTGTAGGTCGCCACAAAGGGGAGAAAGGTTGTTTCCGACTAAAAAGTAGAGAAAGGACCCCTCCAAGAGAGGAAAGCACAGAGGATGCTCTCGAGAAGAGAGCACCATCGCAAGAGAGACAAAATTCTAACTCGATCTCTCACCAAGGAGGCGACCTATATGTTAGGGAGCTTCTCAATCCGAAAAGAAGATTTGATGATATGGAGGCAGACGGAAGCAACCAAATGGGAAGGTCGAATAAAATGACTGTACTCTTCGACCTTTAGCCAAGGACATGCTCGAAAAAGGACCACCTGCAGGGTATAAGTTCCCCGTGTTAGAAAAGTACTTAGGCACGACCAATGCCTTGAATCATATGCATCACTTTGAGGCCACTATATATTTGGTCTCTTCTGAGGATAACGTGCTATACAAGGCATTAACCAGCACCTTCATAGGTGCAGCACTGACTTAGTTCCGTGGTCTATCTACTGGCTGCATTACCTCATGGAGTTATATGAAGGGGAAGTTCCTAGAAAGGTTCTCTACAAAGGGGGCCCCCGCAAGAAGATAGTGACCGACTTGAACAACATGAATCAAGGCAAGAAAGAGAGTACCATGAGTTACTTCACCAGGTTCAAAGAGTTATTCGACCAAATCAACGAAGACCTTACAGATAGGGAGGTCATCAAATGCTTTAGAAATGGAGTGTCCTCTCCTAATCTGGATTATGAACTCCAGGTTCGGAGGGCGACCATGAGGAATGAGTTGTTTGAGAGGGCTTATGATTTGGCCGTGGCTGAAGAACAGAAAGAAAGAAAGAAGGATAGAGCCTTCAAACATTCTGAAGTTGGTGAGTCGACAAAAGGGGGACATGTAAAGAATGACAACAACAAAGGGAAAAATAGAACTAAGGTGACTGAAAGAGTCCTTGAAAGCTTCACCTCACTCACTAAGTTAGCCTGGACAGAGATCACGAACACCCAAAATAAATTCAGAAGGGATAATGGTAGGTTCTGCGAGTATCACAAGGACACTGGGCACACCACGAAAGAGTGTATGAGCTTGAAAAGGATCATCCAAAAGTGGGTGAATGAAGGAAGGTTGGATAGGTTTGTGAAGGGAGATCGTCCTACAGGAGGAGATCGACCTACAAGGGGTATACCTGAGCATAGGCAACCAAGATTAACTTTGGGCATAATTGCTAAAGAGACAAGTAACACGACGCTCAAACATAAGATTTTCCAGCTGAGTAAAGCTCCATATGTGCCCCCTAGAAGCTGTGTTCCAGATGAAGTGATCAATTTCTATCCTTACGAGATAGCGGCCAACATGGCTGCGAGAGAACAAATATTGGTGATTTCGGGGATTATTGATGACTGTACCTCCAGCATGATTTTGGTTGACACGGGGGCCTGCAAAGACATCCTATACTACAAACTTTCCTTGACATGGGTTTGACAGACGTCAGGTTGTCGCCTTACTCAGGTCGACTAGAGGGATTCACCAATCACAGGGTTGACGCTAAGGGACAGATAGAGTTGGAGGTCGATATTGGACAACATCCTTTGAGGATAACATCTAAGGTAACATTTATAGTCATTGATGTTATAAGTGATTACCATGCTATACTGGGTATACCTGGACAGGTCACTATAGGAATGCTGCCCTTAATCCCTCATCAAAGGGTCAAGTTCCCCACCATGCTGGGAGTTGGGTACGTTCTAAGCGCGGCCAGGGAGTACATGGATCACGTGCTTCGATCTAAGAAGAAGAGGGAATTGGAAATTGACACCTGCAGGCGAGTTGGAAGTTCTTAAAGTTTGTCACCACTACTTCCAAGATTATCTACGATCAAGTGTATAGAAGAGGCGACCTATCCCTCACATGACCACGTCATGACTAAGCCGACACGTTCATCTGAAAACACTTGGGTTGCAACAGATACAGTTTTGGTCGACCAGATCATCATTGACGAGCAATGCCGCTAATTCACCCAAAACTCAGGGGGCCTCCAACAGGGAAATAGCTGCTGAGCTAGATGGTATGATCGAGGGAGAAGCTCCATAATTGGGGGTCGAGGAGAGAAAAAGGGTCATAGAGATCATCATTGAGACTCTGTAGTTTAGAGAGGGCCCAGAGCTCGAACCAAGCAGACGAGGTGGAAGATGTAGAGGTCAACCTTATCTTACCCCGAGCGTAAGACTCAAAATAGGAATACAGCTTGTTGCTAGAAGAAAGGGCGGAGACAAAAGTACCTATTGGAAATAAAGTAAAGATGTTTTTGCTTGGAGGGTAGAGGACATGAGGGGAGTCAAAGAAGAGGTCGCAGTAACAAACTTCTTAGTGCAGTATAATCAAGGAGGCATCCTACACTACTTGGGCCGGGCAAACGTAGTAATGGTTAAGAAGGGCAATAGAAAGCGGAGGATGCGTATCGACTTTTACCGATCTGAATTTAGCGTGCCCAAAGGACAACTACCACTCCCACGGATAGACAAGTTGGTCGACTCAATTGCTGGACATGCCACCCTCGCTTCCTCGACGCTATTCGGGATACCATCAAATCGAATGCACAAAGATGACATTGAAAAGACAGCTTTCCAAGCAAATGGAGGGGGTATATTGCTACACCAAAGATGCCATTCGGGCCGAAGAATGCGGGAGCTAATTATCGAGAGAATGGTGAACAGAGTCTTTTCTAGTCGATTGGCCAAACATGAAGGCCTACATCGATGACATGGTCATCAAAACCAAGGCCTGGTCGTTATGTGGTTGACCTAAGTGGAAAGGTTCGCCAATCTACGAGCAAATGACATGAAACTGAATCCGAGCAAGTGTGTATTTGGGGTAGTTGTAGGCAAGTTTCTAGGTTCCATAGTATCGCAGAGGGGTATTGAAGCCAATCAAGAGAAGATAAAGGCCTTGGTAGAAGTGTAAAGAGCCTATGTGCAACAAAGAAGTCCAACGATTGAATGGTAAGGTCGTTGCTTTGGGTCGCTTCCATAGGCAAGTCAGCTAAGAGATCTCTCCCTTTTCAAAACTTTGAGGGGTCGAAAAACTTTGAGTGGATGACAAAATGCTCCTTGTCGTTCCAACATCTCAAGGAATACCTCGCCTCCCCCACCCTTGCTTAGTAGCCCTGCTCAAGGAGAAAACTTATATGCCTACCGTAACGATGTGTACCCGATTTTCGAAATCAAACGGAGTCGCCACGCCCATTTTTGTTTTAAGGGCCAAAACATTGAAAATGCCCGGGATTAGAGATTTGGGTTCGGAGGTCACGTTACACGCCGGGAAGAACGTTAGTGTTCACCCGAAATGCCTCGTAGAAACGAGTCTTCCAAGCATTAAAAATCATTTGTGTGTGTGTGTGTGTGTGTTTTGGCCAAAATAAGTTCAAACTGAAAAGTAAAAATTGAGAACTCTTTATTAGACTTTAAACAAGTCCCATGATTTTTTGTATGATTTTTGGGTTGAGTTTTGGTACTCAAAAGATTTTTTGAAGTTGAAAAACATTTCTGCCAGAATGAAAAAGGCAGTGGACATTTGATTTTAAAATGGGTTTAAGGGCTTAAAAATCTCAGAATCTGGGGAAAGTCCGAGAATGAAAGTTGTTCAAAACACCTTAAATAAGGTTTCTGTAAAAGAACTTTCCCATTTGGAGATGATTTGGTGGACCAAACCCTTCTGGAAATCTCAGATATGAAATCTGGATTTCCAGAGACTGAGGAACTGACTTTTAAAAGAAAATTTGAAAAAGGGAGTTTTACTCACGAAAAAAATAAAGTAAAAATATGTCTGGAAATCTCTGGATGTTGGATACAAAAAGTATTTTGTAGTCAACACCAAATTCCAAGTTTCTGTATGTCCAAAAAATTAGACCATGGACAGAGGTCTTAGAGAAAGGCTACTGGGCAGCAACTTCCTCATGAAGAAAAACATGATTTTAAAAGGGGTTTGGCATCCATGCTTGTCCCCACTTCCTTAGGGCTTTGATTAGTAGTCACTAGACATTTTAGTGGTGATCTACTATATCAAGCCATCCTTAGGGTACATTAGGACTTAAGCATTTCATTTGCTTGGGAAGGGGAATTTTATCCTTTGAAATCAAGATTTGATGTATGAAAATGATTTTTAGGGTTTTGAAAATGTGTTTGCAAGTAAGTAAAAACACTTTGAAAGTAATGTTGATCCTTGTAGAGGATCATCCATGGAGATGAACTTCCATGGTGATCCTCTTGGATCTAGAGCAAGAAGATGAACAAACTACATTTTGGAGTTTGAAGATGCATGCATGGATGAGAGAACTTTAGGGTGAGGAGAAGGAGGTTATACCTATCTTCTTTGTGTTTTGTGTTTGAATGGATTCAAGGCTTGAAAGTATTTAGGGTTTGAATGTATTTAGGGTTTGTGATTAGAGTTGGTCAAAGAGAAAACAAGTAGATAACAATGAAGTCCTCTATGTTTTCTCTCTAATCCTCCTCCTAAGGGGTGATTTAAGCTTAGGCTTGTGTATGTATGAGAGTGATTTGAAAATGTTTTGAGTGAGTGGGATTTGGGAAAGATTCAAGAGAAAATGGTGGCAATTCAAGTGAATTCCCACTGTTTTCTCCCTATTTTTCGCCAAGATGCAGTTGTAAAATGTGTTGTTTTTTTATTTCTGTGACTGAAGGGCTCAATTTATAGGCCACTGAGAATTACATTCTCATCCGCGCGGATACATGTGTAAGCGTGCCTGGTGCATTAAATGCCGCTCCGTGCTTGACAGAAGAATAATTTTCTAAAATAAGCAACCGTAAAATGTTCCAACACTTCTTTTTCGGGTTTTTGACCTTTCTTTTGCTTTTTTGATTCTTTTCCATGGTTTATCTTTAAATGGCAATTCCTAATCTACCCTCACTTTGTTAGAAATGTTAGGGATTATTAGAAATGTTAGAAATGTTAAAACTTTCGTTAATTTTCTAACGAAAATACTAACAACCTCAAATTGGAGCACTTACAAGATCCCCTCACACGGCGCTTTTCTAAGGAAGCCGGGCGGGGATAAGAGTAAGGCTCCATATTTGGTACAGATGATAAAGTGATCGAGTGGCCGGACCTAGCGATAGGCTACCTACGTATCCCGAACGGGAATCAAGCCAGCCGTAGTTCGGGTCTTTCATGTCGACCCTGGAGCGACTATTTTGAGGCTGCCAACCTCGGTGAGCGAGTTCTCAATGGCCGATTGCTGAAAGAAGCTCATTGGGATAAGAGATGACCATTTTCTGGCCCGTGGCCGAAATTGTATATCCGCTCTCGCCGGAGATAAGAGATGACCATTTTGGTCTCACGATGGTCGGAGTCAGATATTCCGCTTCTCGGCATTGGGATAGGAATGACCGCTTCTGCCTCGATGGCGAATCCTAATGATAGGCTACCTATGTATCCTTAAGCAGGAATCAAGCCGCCGTAGTTCGGCCCGACCCTCGGAATGACTATTTTGAGGCGTCAACCCGGTAATGATGGCGTTTAGGTGCCTCAAACCTTGATGATGGCATTTTAGGTGCCTCGAACCTTGAAGATGATGGCGCTTTTAGGTGCCTCAACCCTTGAAGATGGCATTTTAGGTGCCTCGAACCTTGATGACGATGGCGTTTGTGTGCCTCAAACATGGATGATGATGACATTTTAGGTGCCTCGACCTTGAAGATGGCGTTAGGTGCCTCGAACCTCGATGATGACGGCATTTTAGGTGCCTCAAACCTCGGATGATGATGGCATTTGTGTGCCTGCACTGACGATGATGGCATTTTAGGTGTCTCAGATCAAGATGGCGTTTTGTGTGCCTCCTGCACCTGATTTGAAATGTTTTCCTTAATGGTTCGGGATTTACGGTCCTTCGTGGACTTCATCCGGCTACCCACCAAGAGAGGGCGACCGCTTTCAAGGCCTCAAAGCGGCTGGACCTACGGTAGGCTACCTACGTATCCCTTAAGAGGAATCAAGCCAATCGTAGTTCGAAACGCCGGGCACAAAGGAATCGAGGGATCCCTTTGGCTTTGCTTGCTTGGGGAAAACGGGCTTACGCTTTTACGGTGATGATAATGAGGAAGGAAACGAGATTTCGTCTAACTTCGATCCTCTGGGATTTTGTTAGCTCTTTGGGAAGACGGCCACGCTTAACCGCCGTGGTAATTTTGATGAAATAAACGGGATTCCGTTATCTTTCTGAGAAATCTGACTTACGTTTGGCCGTTGATGATTTTGATGAAAGAAACGGGATTCGCTATCTTTCTCGAAGAACCTGACTTACGCTTTGATGCTTTGAGGATTTTGATGAAAGAAACGGGATTCTCGTTATCTTTCGAAGAAATCTGACTTACGTTGATCTGGCCATTGATTTATTTTGATGAAAGAAACGGGATTCCGTTATCTTTCTCGGAGAAATCTGGACTTACGCTTCGACTACCGCTGATGATTTCTGATGAAAGAAACGGGATTCCGTTATCTTTCTCGGAGAAATCGGACTTACGTTTGACTTTCGATGACGATTTTGATGAAAGAAACGGATTCCGCTATCTTCTGAGAGAAATCGGACTTACGCTTGGGTCATTGCCGCTGACAATTTTGGCGAAAGAAACCGATTCGCTATCTTTCTCTGAGAAATCGACTTACGCCACGCCGCTGATGATTTTCGATGAAAGAAACGGATTCCGCTATCTTTCTCGAGAAATCGGACTTACGCTACGGCTGCCGCTGATGATTTTGATGAAAGAAACGGGATTCCGTTATCTTTCTGGAGAAATCGACTTACATGCTTGGGTCAGCCGCTGATTGATTTCGATGAAAGAAACGTGGATTCCAAGCATCTTTCTGAGAAATCCTGACACTTACGCTGACCGCCGTTGATGATTTTGATGAAAGAAACCGGATTTCTTTATCTTTCTTGAGAAATTCCGGACTTACGTTTGATCGCCGTCGATGATTTTGATGAAAGAAACGGATTCTCGTTATCTTTCTCGAGAAATCGGACTTACGTTGATCGCTTGCTGACTGATTTTGGATGAAAGAAACGGACTCGTTATCTTTCTCGAGAAATGACTACGTTTGATCGTTGATGATTTTGATGAAAGAAACGGATTCTGTTATCTTTCGAGAAACTGACTTACGTTTGATCGCTGCCGATTTATTTTCGATGAAAGAAACGGATTCCGTTATCTTTCTGAGAAATCGAGACTTACATTTCGACTGCTGTCAGACGATTTTGATGAAAGAAACGGATTCCGCTTATCTTCTCTGAGAAATCGACTTACGTTCGAATCGCTCGCTGATGATTTTGATGAAAGAAACGGATTCCGTTATCTTTCTCGAGAAATCGGACTTACGTTGTGGTCGCTGTCGATGATTTTGATGAAAGAAACGGGATTCCGTTATCTTTCTGAGAAATCTGACTTACGCTTGGTCACGTTGATGATTTTGATGAAAGAAACGGGATTCCGTTATCTTTCTCGAGAAACCTGACTACGCTTCGATCGCCAGGGTTCCTTTTCGAAAGTGGGGTTAACTTTGGTTAACTTTGGTTAACCCCGTTAAGTTGAGGACTAAACCGCAGTCCTCGAATTTTAAAGGGCAAATGGTCTTTTTGACCCTTCATTTCGAGCCTGCGCGGATAGGGTTGAATCCCTGGGTTTTTTAAATGAAGGGCCGCCGCCCGCCTTCTCCTTCTTCTTCATTTGCTTTTGCAGCTTTTGAGAGAGAGACGAGAGAGAAAAGGCAAAACCGCCATTTTTTGGTTCAAAAGCTTCAAAATTCTTCCGATTTCTTCGATTTTTCAAGCATCGGAACACGGAGTTGCTATCCATAGCGGCCAAGGACGCGGCCTGGCCGCGAGAGGGCAATTAGAACTCGCTCAAGAATGAGGAGGCATTACACACTTTCGCACCGATCTTGCGGATTGAGGCTCCTACCCCGCATGCGTGGCAACATCGGGCCACCGATCCGAGTCTCCGAACGGTATACTTCGAATCTCTTCACTTCCTTTGTTGATTTCTTGCTTGAAATTGATTGTTTGTGATTTTTTTTTGAAAATTCGAAAATTGTGATGCTCTTGGCCTTGGATTTTGATTTTGATGCTTTGCATGTTGTGAATGAGTATAATGGGTGACTCAAATATGCATTTTGTTTGGAAAAAGGAATTGGCATTTTCGCCATTTTTTTTTTAAATTCGAAATATGTGATTGAAAATTCGAAAATTGTGATTTGAAATTTGAAAAAGATGTTCTTGACATTTGAAATTGAGATTCGTACGAGTGTATGCATTGTGTTTGAAAAGAATGGGCATTTTGCCATTTTTGAAATATGAGATGATAAAAATTCGCCCGAATCCGTGGACTGACCCCCCTTTTTTTTTTTTATTGCAATGAAATGACATGAATGTATGCCTCTTTATTTTTGCAAAAGTAGGATTTTTTTTTGCAATGGGATAATGAATGATATGAATGTACTGTACGTTAATGATACGTGATTTTTTTTGAAAAAGTGGGACGGATTTTTATTTCCGTTGACTCGATATTATTGACATGCTTTCTTCATGGTATGAATGAATGAATGGTATTTTGCAATAAAAACTCTTTTATTTTGTGCGCATGAAAAATGGGGCTAGGTTCGTCGTATGTCGTGCATACGCCGCCCGATTTTCCGCAAAATTTTTATGTTTATGATGTACACGTAGGTATGCTTTTTGAATGCAAATGCCAAAATGCAGAATTTTTTTTTTGACATTTTTGTTTTCCTTTTTTAATTTTAATTGCGTGGCGGAAACATGGGCCATGACGGAGCAATCTGGGAATCAAGATGAAGACTCGTGGGATCAAAGGAGTCTCAAGGATGCATTTACTTATGTGACCGGCCTGCTTCTGGGGCAAGAGGAGTTTTGGCGATGACGAATCTCTAGACAGACTGCCATTGAGACCGGATTGCATTTGACGAGTTCATCGAGTGCTTCGAGTGGGTTGGTCAAGTTCCCTAAAGAGTGGGCTTCCCGATCTTTTGCCTTGGCACAACATTGGTGGACGTGCACTCACACATTCCTCCCATTTTTCTCCGGGGCGAGGCCACTCTGGTCATTGGACTCCTCCGACTACGTCGCGATCACTTCGGCTCCGTCCTTTAAAGGTGACAGAGCATTGAGGAGAGATTCGGCTACAAATGAGCATGGATTCTGCATATGCTCCTTCTAGGATTCCCTCCCTCATTCCCAAAAAAAAGTGACGGGATGGAGTGACGCCGCGTGGTCCACGGGAAGATCGTGAGAGTATCGGGAGCGCCTTGGCCGGGATTGAGCAGGATAAAGGCGCCGAAAGCATTGCTAGGGCCTTTTATGGTTTGCTTTTTTCGAGCACGCTTTTTGACATGCCGGAGGGGACGGCTCGCTTTAAGCAACTTTCATTCTCGGATCTTCTCAAAATGGAAAGTTTCTTTTCAGAAAACCCTATTGTAGGGTGTTTTAAGCAACTTTCATTCTCTGACTTTCCCTGCATTCTCCGAGGTTTTGAAGCCTTTAAGTCCATTTCAAAGTCAAGGGTCAACCAGCTCTTCTTCAGCATTCCTCGCGTAATTGCTTTTCAAATCCAAAAAAATCTTTCAGCCAAGACTCAACCCAAAAATTCTCCAAAAAATCATGGGATCAGTTTAAAGTCTTAAAAAGATATCCCAATTTTCACTTTTCCCGCTTTCAACTTATTTTGGCCAAAACACACACACACACACACACACACACAACAACAAAAGGATTTCAAATGTTTGGAAGACTGCGTTGGCGAGGCGCGCGTCGGAGTGCACACTAACGTCCTTCCCGACGCGTAACATGACTCCTCCGAACCTAAATCTATGATCTCGGGCTTTTTCAAAGTTTTGGCCTTCAAAATAAAAATGGCGTGGCGACTTCCGTTTTAATGGCACATCGTTACGATGGCGACTCCGCCTGGGACTAAGCTTTTTTTTTTTTAAAAATGATATTTGGTATATTGGTGGAAACCATTAAACTTCCCGTTATCGCCTCCTAACACGAGTCGGGGATAAATTGTGGTCTAACAATCCCACGTACCGGTATCTTCATTTTCAAAAAAAAAGCTTTTGAGGGTCAAGCTTCCGTCTCAACATTTGAAAATCCTTTGCTTTGTGTGTGTTGATTTTTTGCACAGATTTCGTGTTTGTTTTTGGCCGCCTCGGAAAAGTCAAAATTTTGACCGTCGGAATAATGTCCCTAACTCGTTGGAATTCTCGTGCTTATGTGTTCATAAAATTTTCAAAAAAAAATTCAAAAAAAGATTTTTCAAAAAAAAAAATTTCAAAAAAAAAATTATGCATCATGCCTTTTAAGACACATAAAAATCTCTATTTTACTCGTAAAAGAAGATAGATCGCTTGCACACTACGCGCACGTGACCGTACACCGCACACTACGTCCCTAACCCGGGAAATCCTTGTCGCGGTCCGTTTGGTCTTATTACGCCTCTCGGATGAGCACAGGACTACCCAAACATCCCATGGAGCCTCGTGTCGACCATGCACTTGTCCGTGACACACTTTGTCCGAGACCGGTTGGTTTTTAGTCCGGTTCCGTGTCATGCCCCGTCCGTGTATAGACCTTTCCTTTCAAGCCTTTGTCGGCATACCGACTCAATATCTTTCGGGACCCTAATCGCCGAAGTTCTCGCCGGTTTTCCGCCGCAGACTTTGACCAAGATATTGACCGGCGCCTTGACTTCGGCTCGATCGGCACAAATTATACACCGACTCCCAAAGATTGACACCGAGTCATCAAGGATTAATGAATATTCCATGCCTAATTACGGCTTAACCGACGACAAGTCAAGATCAATTGTGGACGCTTATCGCCCAAATCATGCCGACTTTTCGCCGAGCCCTCTGACATGATCTTGACTTTTGACGTCGCCTTGTCCGTAATTTACATCGAATGCTCGTTAAGACTCGATTACCCGCCGACTTTTAGGATCGTTTTTCTTTCGGCCGGTGGGACCCGCTTGCCCTATAGGACCCTCGCCCGGGCCGCCCACCCCGGGAGGTCGAAATACTGTGTGGAATACGAGGGGCTTATAGACGTAGCGACGGGGCCCACCGATCCAGAATCGAGTAGTTCGAAAAAAAAAGAAGAGCAATCTTTTCCAACCGATTAGGTTAATAAAACGTGTTTTAAGTAAACATGAACAAATAATCCGCATGTTGCATGAGCCTAAGAGCCCAAACACCTACCCTCCTTCAATTCCCGCCATCCGAACCCTCGTGTCTTTCCCCGCAGCCTCCGCGTAAAGCTTGGTTTCGGCACCGGTCACCGTTTAATCGCTGGGAAGAGTCAAGTGCCTCATCGCCTTCGCCGTTTGTTTCAACTCCGGGTTTCGTAATGTCCGCATCACTGGTAACGAGGGGGACAACGTCACTCCGCCTCCCGGACTCCTCGCATGCAACAACAATGGAATCGCTAGCGTGCACGTATGAGAATGCGACAGAGAAACATGTAAATGTAGCCTTATCGAGGCTATTAAGAGCCATGGTTTGGCCGCCACCTCAATCCCGATGGCACCTTCACCGTGGAAGAAGAGGATGACCCCAATCCCAATCTCGGCCGCCCGATTACTCCAGTGATGCCACCACCAACCTCCTTCGGTGCTACCAACACATGTTCCTCGATCTGCGGGTCGAGACGGCTGGATCCATGCGGCGATGGGGACGAATCGGTTCATGCTCCTCGGTGGGGGCAAAGTCGACGGAATGTCCTCTCATGGTTTGGGGATACCTCGGAATGCCACAGCAGATTGGAATCCCACCTCGCCCGGAACCGATCAATCCAGACCTTCACATCAATGTACCACAATTTGGAATGCCGCCACAATCCGGTTGGGCCACGCCAGGGAGCCCTCCTCGAGAATGGTACATCGGTTCCGCTCCTCACACGACTTTCACAAATCCATTCACTCGGACTTCTATGGGTTATCAAGCCTTCATCCCGGTTTCATCCGAATCACCAGGGACCGCAAGATCCTCTCGGTTATGCATCCTCGCCACAACCAGCCATGCAATTCAACAACCAGTGGACAAGCAGCCCGCACTTAAGCCTACTTTATGGGCCTCACTCCGAAAATCCAAGCCATATGGCTACCTCAGATCCGCCTCCATCTTCTCTCGCCGATTGGAAGCCAACAAAGAAGTCGCCGGGTTCTATCCTTTTGCCCCAGCCTCCTACCTACACTCCTGTGGTAATTTGGGCCAAGGACAAGTTTTCACCTATGCTCCGGGATATGGTATTCCTTCCACCAATGCACCACCAACAGCCTAGTCCTCTTCCTAGCTCAAATATCGGCTCAGAATTCCCGCTCCGCCTTTGGATCCCCAATTGGCTTGGTTTATGGAGCAACACAAGGAAATGAAAGCACAGATTGCCGAATTGACCGCCAAAAAGAACACCGCTCTTCGGCCTACGTATCCCGACTCGATTGTCCCCCGCCTCACAAGTTTGTGATGCCCACTCTGGAATTGTTTGACGGGAGTGCATGCCCTAAAACTCACTGGACACCTATACTTTGGCAATGAAGGCTAAGGGATGCACAAACCAACTAGTTTGGCCGATTACTTTAGTCTCTCTTTGAAGTCGTGGGCTTTGAAATGGTTTTTCCGATTGCACTGAAGCTAGGGCTACTTGGGAACAAATTACCAAGACTTTCACGTATAAGTATAAAGCCAACTTGGAGTGGGAGACAAACAGAGTTGACTCCGCAAACAACGATGCAAATACCTAATGAGAATATTGGGGATTTCTATAAGAGATGGAACTTAAAGCTCTGAAATGGCCATTCCTCCTCCGACGAGGAGCAGCTTAGACATCTTTCACCATGCTTGAAGCCGCATTTGAGAGCTTCCTCGCCCACTTCCCCTACGCCGACTTGCGTGCAATGGTTAATTCCGGGGCTAAGTTTGAAAAGGCTTACAATCGCAGCCGACCGCCGCACTCGCCTACGGATATCGGGCTCCTCCCTCCAAAACTACTCTCACTTTCGCTAAAGGCAAAGAGGCGATCGGCTACGCGGGACAGATCAGAACAATGCCACTTCCTTTGTTCCCAAGAAGCCTCGATGCATCCAGATCCCTACTCCAAGACTTGAGAAACTTTGGGATGCCTTTGAGTGATATCTTCAGATGTTTGGTGAGAGAAGGTTTGCTCCGGCCTTTGGAAAATTATCGCCTAGAAACCCCAACGCTCCTTTGGATACCTCCAAGCATTGTGCCTTTCATCGCACCATGGGCACCCGACGGATGATTGCGTCCCCGAAAAAGGCCATCCAAGGGTTGATTGAGCAAGGGAGGTTAGAGATGCCCAAGGACCTAATACTATCAATAACCCGCTCCCTAACAACATGAGTGTCAACATGATCGAAGTTTGGTGGTTCAAGCCTTGTGGGCACAATGGAGTTTGACTCGCCCCTTTGCAAGGTCAATGAACCACTATCGCAGTAATGAAGATGGTTGGATTGAGCAAAAAGTTGCCAAGGAAATCCCGATGGAAAGGTCTCGCAATAGCTCCCCGTCTCCAAATGGCCGAAGAATAGATGCATGGTTCAACAAAGAAAGAGCGGCTAGACCGGGGCTACCTATCTTTAAAATAGTCTTTTGAGTCAACCTTCGTAGGTTCTAGTACTTTTCTTTCACCTAAGTCCTTCATGGACATTTGTCGTTGTAGTCCATTTTGGACATAGTGGTTAAGTGTCTAATTTTTAATATAAGTCTTTTTTCTTTTCTTGCTAGACTCGAGACATCACTTGCGCACCCACGTTACACTTAATTGAAATGGTTTTATCCAAAATGATCACTTGTGGCCGCTCAACCACTAATTCTTCGAAAATGATTAATATTTAAACTAATCGGAGTGAGAAAATCAATTGATATCCTTCCCAAATTGGGGCTTACCAACTCCCCATCTTGCATCTCATATGCTCACATCCCTTTCATCATCATCATCTCGTTGCTCGATGAATTTGCATGGATCTTTTCTCATATAAAGCTTAAGCAAGCAATGAAGACTTAATCTCGTTTAGGTCATCCAAGAGGGATTGCGGTTGAAACCTTTCACCCATAGGAAAGCCATTACCTCACTCCTTACTAAACACTACCCTCTCATTTCAAGATCGGCGTGTTTTGAAACCCGGTTTAGCCATCATTTTTGCTCCATACCGAGAGAAAGTCCAAGCGAGCCCGAGAAGTTAGCTTCGAGAATCGGCGATGCGCAAATTATCTCAAGCCATGAAGGAAGGACAAAGATAATCCTCAACTCCTCGAAGCTTTCCAAGTCAAAAAAACAAAAAACAAAAAAAACAAAAAAAAAAAAAAAAAAAAAAAAAAAAAAAAAAAAGAAACAAAAAAAGAAGGATTTTAAAATCCTCACAATCTCTGATATAATTCCAAGCTCCTCAGAAGCCTTCCAAAAAAAAAAGAAGAAGAACTCAAAAGTCCCCGACATCTCAAGAAGCTCTCCAATGATCAAAAAGGAGCCCGAATTCTCGCAAGATCGCAAAAAGTTGTCGCAGCTCTGACTTCCTCTTATCATTACCTTAAACCAATCCCAAGCCATCCTCTCAATTTTAGAGGATACTCCCATCACCATTACCCTTGCCCTTGGCCAAGTCAAAATCTCGACCTCTCATTCTTGGAGGCAATCAATCTTCCTCGCCATAGATTTCCCAAACACATCCCCGCGAGCCAACCTCTCATCTTTAGAGGTTCGCCAAGAAAGGCCTAGCCGACCTCTCATCTCAAGAGGTCATAATCTCCCAAATCACCCGATAGCCGATCGAAGCCCGGAAACCCAACTACTAGCCCCTACGGATAGCAGCTTTCATTCTAATATCCTCGATGTCGTGGATCAAATTAATGCTTCATTGCTTGCTTAAATTGGAATCTAATCCATTTTGGTTCAAAATTACCAATCAAAGATTGTGCAAATTCAACCCTTCCCTTCATGTGAGCATATTTCATTTCTCCTCACAAACACTTGCCGTGGATGTCCCATCAAGCCGCATCCGTGTCTTTCATGGACACTCTAAGGGGATATGTTATTCAATCCTCCAAATCCTCAAAATCCCCAAAGGTCCTCAGACCCTCGAATTTCAACATTCATTCTCTTTTCATTCGGGATAGGCCCGAACTACGGCGACCCGAGCTCTTCATAATGGAGGGAACGTAGGCAACCGTAAATGGTCCTGGCCGAAATCACAAACAAATCTCAAAAAAATCCGGTCTCATCAAGGATCGTCCCTATACACTTTCCGCCTTCCAAGCTTGATTTTCGATATCGCTGGTTTTCTCCTTGTGATTAATCAAAATATTTGTTCATATCAGATTTAGGGATTGAATAACCCGAACATTAACAAAGGGTTTTAAGCACTTTGTGATCATCATGAATAAGACAAGTTTTCAAGTGTCTCGACAAGTCTTCTCTCTCTCCATCATAGGGAAATAGAGCCAAACACTCGTCTTTCGTCTGCAGGGGCTTCCATACACTTTTCCACACCTTGTGATGCTTATACTCTCTCAAAAGAGTCAAACCTAAAGCGAGAGTGTCATACACAAATTCGGGAAACATTCCCACCTTTCAAAAGATATGCCCCTGCACGTAAACATTTCTGAGTCTTGTCCAAGAATCGGTTGACTAAGGTCCGAAAAGACGGGTTCCCCTCTCGTAAGACTACTCGAATTTCTTCATGCCGGGGGCTTGCTAAGCGGTTCTCCTGTGTTCTCCCGTAGCGCCTCTTCAAGCCGGGGCTTATATAGTCATCTTTGGGTCCACGTTGGGTTCTTCACCACGAGATAGACTCGCCAAATCGCTTCTTCAAAATCTGGACTTTGCCTACTCAGGATCCGGGGCTTTGTCAAGATGGTCTTTTGGACCCGAATTTTATCAAGTCGCAAGAAAGAATTTCGCCTTCGTAACTTGGTACACGGCAAACTTTCCCGTAGCATCGGAATTCAAGATCGTGGTTTCTCCCGCATTAGCAATTCCATCAAATCATCCTCCTGACAAGGTTTCGCCAAGGTCAGCCTCATCCAAATGAAAGAAGCTTCACTCGTATCAACGTTGGCCCTAAAGTCTCGTCAAAGACGCCTTCAAATGACCAAGAATGAGAGGGAAAGTTTCAATCAAGACCCGGATCCGAATCCAATCTCATCAAGATTGAGGTCCATGTGATATTGCCGACAAAACCTCACCAACAACCGCCGTTTAAATCGCGATCAAGGGTTCTCATCCCCCACTTGATCAAAATCTGTTCCAAGCGCTTCCATACCCACGCATCCCCACTAAAAATCTCCCAAGGGCTCATGTAGCATGCACAAAACTTGAGTCAATAGGAATAATCCTAAATCATCGAAGATCATAAATCATAATTTTCCCGCCGTAAGCTTAGGCTAAGTGCATCTTCGAAAGCAAGTAAATGCATCATCCCATAATCATTTTTGGTTCCATGCATGCATCCGTCATCATGAATGCCATATATGCATCTTCCTCTTCACTAACGAATGCAGAATTCAAACGTGAAATCAAATCCCCTTTTTCGGCAAGGATGATCTTCACCAAAGACGACCTCCAATGAATGAAGACGCCCTCCAACATCTACAGCTTGGCAAAGACAAGCTCCGCTGCTCGCAACTTGCTAAAGACGACCTCCAATGTCCACAAATGGATGAAAATGCCCCAATGAAGACCACCTCTAGTGTCTACAATTCGGTCGAGACGCCAAGTTCTCGAATACAAGTCGGCCGTGGACGCCAAGTTCTCAAAATGCAAATCGGCCGTGGACGCCAAGTTCTCAAATGCAAATCAAATGCCAGCTGGTCGAGACGCCAAGTTCTCAAATACAATTTGGTCGAGACGCCAAGTTCTCAAATACGGTTCGGTCGTGGACGTCAAGTTCTCAAATGCAAATCAAATGCCGCCGGTCGAGACGCCAAGTTCTCACATACAAATCGGCCGAGACGCCAAGTTCTCCAATACAAATCGGTCGTGGACGCCAAGTTCTCAAATACAAATCGGCCGTAGACGCCAAGTTCTCCAAGGCAAGAAGGTCGAGACGCCAAGCTCTCCAAAACAAATCGGCCGTGGACGCCAAGCTCTCAAATACAATGCGGTCGAGACACCAAGTTCTCAAAAGCAAGAAGTCCCAATGTGAATACAAGCTCAACCACCTCTACAAGGTTGACGATCACCAAAGAAGATGCACTCAACCAAACTCCTCCTTCAGTCAAAATGCTTCCAAAGACAAAGAAATCGTCGCGTAAACCGTCCCACGAACAAAGAACCTAACAACTCTTCATCAACATCGCCCGTAGCCTCGCCCTTCCGGCAACTACATGTAAGCACAAAGACATGTATGAAAGCATATCTTAGTCAACTACTTTTCTAAAAGAACATTATCATCAAACCATAGGGCGACTTCCCAAAATAGTCGATCATAGGGTGACTTCCCAAAACAATCGGATCATGTGGCGACTTCCCAAAATAGTCAAACCATAGGGCGACTTCCCAAAAATAGTCAAACCATAGTGGCGACTTCCCAAAAATAGTCGATCATAGGGCGACTTCCCAAAAATAGTCGATCCATAGGGCGACTTCCCAAAAATAGTCAAACCACGTGGCGACTTCCCAAAAATAGTCGAGATCATAGGGCGACTTCCCAAAAATAGTCGATCATAGGGTGACTTCCCAAAAATAGTCAAACCGGGCGACTTCCCAAAAATAGTCGAGATCATAGTGGCGACTTCCCAAAAATAGTCGAGATCATAGGGCGACTTCCTAAAATAGTCAATCCTCGGGTAACTCCCAAATCAATCTCTAGGACGACTTCCCTAAAATAGTCAATCCTCGGGTGACCCCCGATCTGATCAATCCTTGGTCCATCCACTTGACCGACATTGATCACCTTTCTTCCCGACGGTTCTCGTAAGCCCGAGTCTTCCCCAAAGAAGAACACCTTCAAATAGCCTCCATCGTGTACCGAACCTCAACTTAGGTTCATACTCCCGAACTAAGTTCCCATTTAGGTTCATACTTCGAACTAAGTTCCCATTTAGGTTCATACTCCCGAACCAAATCCCGACTTAGGATCATACTCCTGAACTAAGTCTCCATTTAGGTTCATACTCCTGAACAAGACCTCAACTTAGGTTCATACTCCTGAACTAAGTTCCCATTTAGGTTCATACTCCTAAACCAAATCTCAACTTAGGTTCATACTCCTGAACTAAGTATCCATTAGGTTCATACTCCTGAACCGAACCTCAACTTAGGTTCATACTCCCGAACTAAGTTCCCATTTAGGTTCATACTCCCGAACAAAATCTCAACTTAGGTTCATACTCCCGAACTAAGTCTCCATTAGGTTCATACTCCGAACCGAATCTCAACTTAGGTTCATACTCCCGAACTAAGTCTCCATTAGGTTCATACTCCTGAATCGAACCTCAACTTAGGTTCATACTCCCGAACTAAGTTCCCATTTAGGTTCATACTCCTGAACAAAATCTCAACTTAGGTTCATACTCCTGAACTAAGTCTCCATTAGGTTCATACTCCTGAACCGAACCTCAACTTAGGTTCATACTCCTGAACTAAGTTCCCATTTAGGTTCATACTCCTGAACAAAATCTCAACTTAGGTTCATACTCCTGAACTAAGTCTCCATTAGGTTCATACTCCTGAACCGAATCTCAACTTAGGTTCATACTCCTGAACTAAGTCTCCATTAGGTTCATACTCCCCGAACCGAACCTCAACTTAGGTTCATACTCCTGAACTAAGTTCCCATTTAGGTTCATACTCCTGAACAAAATCTCAACTTAGGTTCATACTCCTGAACTAAGTCTCCATTAGGTTCATACTCCTGAACCGAACCTCAACTTAGGTTCATACTCCTGAACTAAGTTCCCATTTAGGTTCATACCCTCTCAAAAGAAATTCCCGGCAGTCAAACGTAAGACCGAATGCCCCGAGAAAGATAACGAGATTCCGTATCTTTCATCAAAATCATCCAACGACAGTCAAACGTAAGACCGATCTCCCCAAGAAAGATAACGGATCCCGTATCTTTCATCAAAATCTTCCCCGGCAGTCAAACGTAAGACCGAATGCCCCGAGAAAGATAACGAGATCCCGTATCTTTCATCAAAATCATCCAACGGCAGTCAAACGTAAGACCGATCTCCTCGAGAAAGATAACGAGATCCCGTATCTTTCATCAAAATCATCCCCGGCAGTCAAACGTAAGACCGATCTCCTCGAGAAAGATAACGAGATCCCGTATCTTTCATCAAAATCTTCCCCGGCAGTCAAACGTAAGACCGAGTGCCCCGAGAAAGATAACGAGATCCCGTATCTTTCATCAAAATCATCCAACGGCACAAACGTAAGACCGAATTCCCCTGACGAATACGTCGATTTTCCCCAAGAAAGGCTATCGAAATCCCCAAAGAAAGTTAACGGAATCCCAAAAGCCAACGGAATCTCGAGTAGATCTCGAACTACGAAAGGGCTTCGATTCCCACTAGGGATACGTAGGTAGCCTATCATTAGGTCCACCCTCGACCAAAACGGTCACCCTCTCCTTCGGCAGCAGACGAAGTCCACCGAAAGGCCATTTCAAATTAAGGTCCGAGGCGCCTAAAAAGCCATCATCATCAAGGTTCGAGGCACCTAAAACGCCATCATCAAGGTCCGAGGCACCTAAAAAGCCATCTCCAAGGTTCGAGGCACCTAAAACGCCATCTCCAAGGTTTGAGGCACCTAAGACGCTATCACTAGGAAAGCGATAAATCGCAATCATCCCCAGCAGAAACCGAAAATGGTCATTCCTATCCCCAGTAGAGCGGATAGCCATCAGACCGAAAATGGTCATCTCTTATCCCCAGCAGAGTTTCTTTCCAGCAAACGACTGTAGAACTCGCTCATCAGGTTCGAGGCACCTAAAACGCCATCATCTCCAGGGTCAAAGACCCGAACTACGACCGGCTTGATTCTCATTCGGGATACGTAGGTAGCCTATTGATTAGGTTCAGCCACTCGATCACTTGATCGTCCTGTCAAATATGGAGCCTTACTCTTATCGACGACCCCGCTTCCTTCGAAAGCACCGTCGCCGAGGGGCTACTGTAAGTACTCCAATTTGAGTCGGTAGCTTTTTCGTTAGAAAGTTAACGAAAGTTTTAACATTTCTAACATTTCTAACAATTCCTAACATTTCTAACAAAGTGAGGGTAAAGTGGGCATTGCCACTTAAGGTTAAGCCTAGAAAAGAATCTCAAAAAAGCCAAAAAACCAAAGATAGAAACTGCTGGAACAAAAACTGGCTGATTAATTTGAATTTTGAAAAGATTTTTCTTCCTGTCCAAAGCCTGGAGCTGTAATTAATGAACAGTGCACGCTGACGATACCCTCCGCGCGGACATGATTGAGGATTTCAGAGGGCTATAAATTGAACCCTCCTCTCTCAGTTTACACAACACATTTTGATCACAGCAACGAAGTTCTGGCGAAATATAGAGAGAAAACAGTGGGAATCTCTAGATTGCCACCATTTTCTCTTGAATCTTTCCCAATCTCACTCCAAACACAAATCCAAACACCAAACCTTGATACTCCTCAAGCCAAACACCAAATCTTGATACTCCTCAAGTCAAATTCCAAGCCTAGGAAGATAGGGTGTCACCATTGGTAAAGCCCTCCTTCTCAAAACCCTAAAATTCACTTTTGACTTCTTGTTCATCTTGTTCTTCTTACTTGGATCTACTTGATGTTTAGTTTAACTTGAGTTTTGACCCAAGATGGTCATCTTGAAGTTAATCTTCATGAATGACCATCTCAAATGGTCTATATTTTAAATCTCTAAATTGATTTTTTCTCTTTAATTTCATTTCTACAAAATATCCCCTTTCCCTTTGCAAAGGACATGTTTAAACCCCATAAATTCCCCAAGGATGACTTGAATATGATAACCACTCAATAAAAAGTAGTGGTATCAAGTCTAGGGATGAAAATGGGGTGAACATAGATGCAAATCCCCCAAAAATCACATTTTCCCTCAAGAACATCTTGCTGTCCAGTAGCATTGTTCTGAGACCTCAGTCCATTTTCTTATTTTTTGGACCCAGTAAAACTTGGAATTGGGTGTTGACTACAAAACACTTTTTGTAGCCAACATCAAGATCTTTCCAGAAATATTTTTATTTTATTTTTTGAGTAAGTAAAACTCCTTTTTTCAATTTTTCTTTTAGAGGCCAGTTCATCAGCTTCTGGAAATCCAGATTTCACATATGAGATTTCCAGAAGGTTTTGACCCCTCAAATTACTTCCAAAATGGAAAGTTCCTTTTCAGAAACCCTATTTAGGGTGTTTTAAGCAACTTTCATTCTCGGACTTTCCCCAGATTCTGAGGTTTTGAAGCCTTTAAGTCCATTTCAAAGTCAAGGGTCAACTGCCTTCTTTCATTCTGGCAGAATTGCTTTTCAAATCCAAAAATCTTTTGAGTGCCAAGACTCAACCCAAAAATTCTCCAAAAAATCATGGGATCAGTTTAAAGTCTTAAAAAGATATCCCAATTTTTACTTTTCTGAGTTTCAACTTATTTTGGCCAAAACACACACACACACACACACAAATGATTTTCAGCTTGGAAGACTCGTTTTTACGAGGCGCGTCGGGTGCACACTAACGTCCTTCCCGACGCGTAACATGAACTCCGAACCTAAATCTCTGATCTCGGGCTTTTTTTTTCAAAGTTTTGGCCTTCAAAATTAAAATGGCGTGGCGACTCCGTTTTAATGGCACATCGTTACACCTTGCCTCGTACTACAAGACGTGGAGTTGCTCTTTTCATCCAATCCATGACGAGGCCTATTGGAATGTAGATCATATTGTCCCACGTTTTTACCCTAACCCGGAGCATCGACGTGACAAGAAGCAAGGGAGACCCAGGTCAAGGCGACTGAGAAACTCTATGGATTGGCAAGTTGCAAAAAAAAAAGAATCGTTGTGGGATTTGCAAGTTAGAAGGTCACACGCGAAGGAGATGTCCAACTCTTAGACAGTAAGAGTAAATTGTTATTTTTATTATTACTTCTTAAATTACGTACTTTGAACTTTTAAGTATTGTTGTTTTATTTGAACTTGTAATATTGTTTTATTTGAACTTGTAATATATTGAACTTGTAATATATTTAACTCTTGGTGGAGTATGACATCAAATATATTTGTAGTTGCGAAACTTAAAACGACCAAATGGGTCAACCGCTCCATTTTATAGCAAATAAAATATGAATAAAAACTGAAATAACATTAAAATAAATATTAAAATTAGTGATCACATCCCGATCACATAGGATAGAAATACAAGTTCAACAGTTCAACAACACATACATTAATCAAACATTAAAATAAAGAGTTCAAATTAGTGATCACATCCCGATCACATAGGATAGAAATAGAAGTTCAACAGTTCAACAACTTTTACATGAAAAACCCCTTCATGGAAAATCAGATGGGATGAAATCCTTATGGAATACCTGCAACACAAATAAACTAATGTCATTTGTTGAACAATCACCCACTCACAGTCTGTACCTAACAATTTTACCTTGAATACATTGGGGAGTGTGATGTTGAGTATATGTGTTTTACGTGAGGGAGAGAAAACAACAACCTAAAAATTACAAAAAAAAACATGATTAGATGGCAATATTAATAATAGGTTCAAGTTGTTGCATTTTTAATACATCATACCTGATGAAGTATCGTAACGAGAACCAACAACTATGTCATCTCCGAACTCACTCTCAGTAAACACCTTATGATGAATTGCACCACCTATTGTTCCCGTTGGATCCTATCAATTTTATCTTAATTAGTAAGATAAGACACATACTAATCATGCTAGAAAACATACAAAACGCATATGCTAACCTTCAAAGTCACCGTAGCGTCACCAAATTCATTTCGTGTGATGGTCTTGACAACACCAACGGCAACATTAATCCTATCAAATCCATTAGGAAATCTGCCCGTGATAGTAATGAAAGGGGTAGCAGCAATCATACCATCGCCACTGAGCAGTTCAAGTGCGGAGAGCCAAGGACTGCGTTCGAAATCTTTATCCTCCTTGGGATCTTCAATCGCTCTCCTCACATACTCTTGGGTCGGAATCACGGGTTCTGAGAGGATCCCCCTCTGACGATCGAGGTTTCTCTGGCGCAAAGCCAACTGCACGTCACCAGCTGGACCAGGTATCAGACGCTCTCCTTCGCGTTGAGACAGATTTATTTGAGAGAGGTGAGATGGTTGAGGGTTAGATGTTTGGCCTTTTTCAAAATGAGGACGGAGATTAGAAGAATTTTTGAGTCTACGATCCATATTTCAGAGAGGAGAGAGGGTTGAGGGTTAGATGTTTGTAATGAAACTACTCCTTCCTTTTAAAGGGGAATTCATGTCTCGAGCCTTAACAACTACCCCCTTCCTTTTAAAGATGATGAAGCAGCAGAGGCAGCACCTTGGGATCCCCCTGCTATTGAAAAGGTTAACTTCAACACTATCTTGGTTGAACTCGAGAAGCCTGATTCCCCGGCCTTTGATGGCGATACTCCGAGGCATGGGTTTTCAGAATCAGGTAAGCCAATTGACCCCCAGCAGCAGGAAGAAATGGTAGATGATCAGGCAGCTACCAGTGGTCAAGTTGAAGGTGATCCCACAAATTGAACTTTATATGTAATGGTCGTATAACGAACAAGTTCCAAACAATTTTTTGTTTTTTTGTTTGATAACTACTTTGAATGCCTTGGCCCAATTTTTGGGAGGCATGAAACTTCGTAAATTCTGTTTTGTACAAGTTTTGGCCCGCCTTTGGGAGATTTGTTTATATCTAATCGTAGCTGACTTCCCTTTATTGTATGTTGTATGCTTTTGATTTCAGCAGGTGTGAGTCGAGCTAGATATAATAGGACGAATGAGTCACCCTAAGTTTAAGGTCGACCTGGCTTTATGATGCCTTAGTCGACCTCAGACTTGCAGGGATTTTTGTAAACGAGATTGACTCAGAGTCGAAACTGTTTTAAGAGTTCAAAGCTGACCATGAGTCGAGCTTATAAATGAAGTCGGCCTAGGATCGGACTTGTTTAAAGGAACTAAACTGATTAAGAATCGAGTTTATTTAATCTAAGCCGACTAAGAGTCGAGCTTATTAAAGCAAAGTTGACTAAGAGTCGAACTCATTAGAGGAATAAAGCTGACTAAGAGAGGATCCTCTCACAAATAAATCTATGAAGATACTTCATCCAAGTATCCATGTCTCGAGCCTTAACAACTACCCCCTTCTTCACATTCCTAGGGTCAATTATCCCAAAAGTCGGAGCTAGCAAATGCAAATTTTCCCTAACATTTTTTCCTATCCTCTCCATCTCTTTGGTGTACTCACACCCATCCTCCTCAATGTTAGTGGCTAACCCGTAATGTTGATTAATGGCATTCCTATCATAATTAACCGGAAGCCCCCGCACAAAAGACTCTCCCGTATACCCCCGTTCAAAAACATTAGCATAAAATTCTTTGACTAAAAGTGAACTTCCATAGTTTGGGGGCTTACTCCCCAACTTTCCCCAATTGTAAAGGGTAACAAAACCATCTAAATACAAGCCATTAAAATCAAATTCCCTCTCCGGGTTGAATGGCTTGTTTTCATATAACTCAAAGAATTGTTGAGCTTGAATCCCAACAAATTTAGCAGCATCATACGGGGGACCGGTAGGGGTTGGAGTGTTGGTGGTAGTGGTTCGTGGTTTTTTAGGAGGCATTGTCAATCAAAATTCAAAGATAAAAAATTGGAAGCTTACTTTTTAATTGGCCGGAAGTTCGCCGGAATTTCGCCGGAGTCTTTGTCTTGAAAAACAAACGTATGACAATCTTCAAAATCCACCTCAAACCTTGAATGTGTGCTTCAAAATGGATGATTGATTGATTTTGGGGTTGAAGAAAATTGGATTTGGGGTTGAAGAAGCTTGAATTTGGGGTTTGAAATTTGAAATTTTAGAGAGAGAGAGAAAAGGAGGCGTTGGTGGTGGTAGGGTTATTTGATTGGGAGAGGGGAAGGTTTTTTGGGATAAACCGTGCTTTGGGAAATCCGCGTAGAGGGCGATCGCGCTGGGTTTAGTGAGCGATCGCGCCTTTTCTCTGTAAAAAGAGGGCGATCGCTCGTTTATTGGGGTGATCGCTCGTTAATTAAAAATAAATTTTTAATAAAAGAATCCGGAATTAGAATTTCCGGATTACATTGGGGCGATCGCCTCTATAAGGGAGCGACCTCCCTCTTGTCCGTCCCTCTTTTGTCAAATTTCAATCGCTTTTTAACGTTTTCGTTAGTTTTTTTAGAATTTCCATCGCTTTTTTAACGTTTTCGCTAGTTTCTCGAAGTCCGGTTAGTTTTTAAGAATTTCCATCGCTTTTAACGTTTTTCGCTAGTTTTTCGTAAAATCATCCATGGCAAGCTTTCATGAAATTAAAATTAACAATAATAAAAGAATAAGTTTTATAGAAAATTGACCACATCCCTGGCCACGTAGGATACCGCCGGTCAAGGATAATTGGACGGGGTAAATTCATTAGGGGGATGGCGAATCCTACTCCCTCTCCTCGGCATACGACGACCACGATATAGATTGTTGAGATGAGGATGAGGATGATCCGTCGGGACTTTCTCGAAACCGCACACTAGGCAAATGGAAACTAGGCCTAAATCCGGAATCCCGAATGTACGCTCAGGCGTCGATTATAATTGCTAGAAGAAGGGAAGGAGCTCGAGGCGGTTGCGTGAAATCAAATCGATTCATCAATTCGGTAAAAGAATTACCCGGTCCCGTCCGGGTGAACTCGTCTCGATCGAACTCAAACCGATGCATATCACCGTATTGATCCCGCATCTCAGGCTCATCCCGCAATGTTGGTATCCGCCACGCCTACGAACCCGATTCTCCTCTCGTGGCTCCTCTTCAGCCAGCATGATCAGCCGTTGGGGGGGAGCTTGGGCTTGCGATCGTTCTTGCTCCTAATATGTGTCGGTGTTAGTGACACATTGTTGAGTGTAATTCACCATGTCTTCCAAGGATGTGGCATTCTGGCTGTATAAGTACATCCCTTGGAGACTTTGAATCTGTTCAAAACAATGAACTAAAATTAATTAATACGGAAAAATGGTATTGTTTTTTGTAAAATCATTGTATGTAATATATAACTTACCACACCCTCATAATTAACTGAACGTGGCCTGAACCCTAGTCCCTCCACATTAGACGAATTGTGGATGAGCGATCGAGTAATACGCCTATACCATGTCAAATAGGGGTGATGGTAACTCATATCCACTTCACCAAACTCCCCATCAACGACATTAAACTCCCGTTCATTCCACCTTGCTATGTGCTGATCATGTTGTTGCATCCAGTTAACGCCTGACCGACCTTGCCGACTAATCCGATGCAAGTCCAAACTGGTGTCGCAGTCATCAGGCACACCTTGAACCATCCCAAATTGTCGCATTACGCGATCTGGAAAGTGCCATTCAACCCTCTCAAAGCAGATGAGGGCACCTTCGCCCTCCATATAGCTTGGCCCCGAAGGCGAAATTGAATCGGCACACCGTCAGTATGGCCGCCACACAACACGATCATTCTCTAAATATGACAACCGGTCTCGATAGCCTTGCAGGTTATGGGCAGTCACAGAAGTATACGACAATGGACCCTTCCACCTACATATGAAACAATTGACATAAAAAATAATGAGTAAAAAAGCGATATATTACAAAACAGATCGTTTACAAAATGAAGTAATTGAAATATACCTGTAACCCACCGGTTGCAATCCAAGAAGTGTTATTTCTTCATGTCTCCTAGGTTGTGTACACAACAACCTCTCCCATACCCAAAGCTATAAAAAAATTATCATTACGTACAAAACGAGGTTAAGTCCACTAGCATAATGTAATCATATATAATAGACATTACACATGTGATGGTTAAGAAGCCACCACACCCTTTCGGAATCGTGTTGAGATGCTACACACATCTCCCTATACAAGAAGGCCAACGCTCCACTACCCCAACCGTACAAACCAATATTATTTATATCCCTAAGAAGTGCGAGGTACATCAACTTCACTAGGTTATCAGACGAGACGGGCATAATGTATGACCCCAATAATAAGAAAATGTATGCTCGAGTATATGTCTCAATCATATGCTCGGACGCATTATTGGGAAGCTGTTCAAAATGAGGAAGTGTCCTAGAACCCATCTCATTGATATCATTCCACCTCTTTTGATGTGCGGTTGAGGGTGCAACCCCAAATAACTCCTCAACAATCTCAACCCATGCCAAAGCACTCCTACTAGTTTCTGAACTAGTCACCGCCATTCCGTCTACAGGAAGACCACACAACATGCCAATATCCTCTAAGGTGATGGTCATCTCCCTACTGAGGTAAGTGAAAAGTGTGGGTCTCTCGGACGCCATCTTTCAATCAAAGCCTCAATAAAATGCCAATCATATTGTATATGACCTAATAAATACACTCCATAAAATCCGGTATTTATAAGCTTCTCTTCTATCCTCCAATCAACTCTAGGTGGAAGTCTTGGACCACGCCTAGGTCTTAAATTGGGTAACTCTTGTCCCTCCCAAATATATTTAGATCTATGTGTATCCCGAGAAGTCAATACATGAGGATCGATTGGCCCAGATCAATAAATTGTTGTTGTACATGTTGATTCATTCGAAATAAAAAAATTTAATAGTAATTAAATTTAAATGGGACTTAATGTTTAATTCATTGACAATCAAAAATTAAGTACATAAATCATTTTAACAACAAAATATAAAAAATGCACAAATAAAAATTCTTAAAAAAATTTATATAGCTAAAATTAACAACTCAAAACAAATTAAAATAAGAAATATAACTAACCATTTTTAAGTACCAAGCTAACACTTTCTCTCACAACTCTTTAAACTTCTTCTCTTCTCCTTAATTCTTTCTTTCTCTATCTCACTCTCTGCACTCCCTCCTTCTTCTTCCTTTCTTCCATGAACAATCAAAGGTAAGCTAGGGGAGGAATTCAAAATTTGAATCCGGAAATGGCAGCCCCGGATTCAAATTAAAGCAAATCCGGAATTGACAGTGCCGAATTTTGAAGATACGCGTCTAAGGAGCGATCGCCCCTTAAGTAGAGCGATCGCCCTCTCCTATTTTCAGAATATATTTTTTTTATTTGCTTTATTTCTTTTTTGGAAAAAAAAATAAAATAAAAATAGAATCCGGAATTGGTACCTCCGGAGTACACATGAGCGATCGCTCTATTTTAGGGCGCGATCGCCCCCTATTTACGGAATTATTATTTTCGAAAATTCAATTTTGGAAAACAAAAAAAAATAAAAAATCAAATCCGGAATTGGTAATTCCGGATTTCATAATCCGGAATTACCAATTCCGGATTTCAAGTCAAAAGTGCTACTTTGGTACTTAAGTTTTTGAAAATGTTATTTTGATATATAAAATTTTAAAAAGCTATATTTTAAAAAAAAAATCCTATATATATAGTATATATATTATATTATATGTATTTATATATATATTATATATTATAAATTTTTATATATAGTATATATATATATATATATATATATATACATATATATATATATATATATACATATATATATATATATATATATATATATACATATATATATATATATATATGTATATATATATTATATTATTATTATATTTATATATATAAATATAAATATAAATATATTTATATTATATTTATAAATATAATATACTATATATATAATATATAATATAATATATATATATATGATACATATATAAATATAAATATTTATATATATATATATAAATATAAATATTTATATATATATATATATAAATATATATATATATATATATATATAAATATAAATATAAATATTTATATATATATATATATAAATATAAATATTTTTATATATAAATAAATAAATATATATATATAAAAATATTTATATAAATATAAATATAAATATAAATATAATATAATATATAATATATAATATATATTATATTATATTATATTTATATACTATATATATAATATATAATATATAATATATATTATATTATATTTATATACTATATATATAATATATAATATATATTATATTATATTATGTTATATTTATATACTATATATATTATATTATATTTATATATAAAAAATATTTATATTTATATATATAAAATATTTATATTTATATATATAAAAATATTTATATTTATATATATAAAAATATTTATATTTATATATATAAAAATATTTATATTTATATATATATATAAATATTTATATTTATATATATATATAAATATTTATATTTATATATATTTATATATATAAAAATATTTATATTTATATATATAAATATAAATATAATATAACTATAATATTATATATATAAAAATATTTATATTTTATATTTAAATATTTAAATATATAAATATATAAATATATAAATATATAAATATAAAAATATTTATATTTATATATTTATATATATATATATAATACAATATATATATATATATAATATATAATATATATATATATTATATTATATTATATATATATATATATATATATATATATATATATATATATATAAATATATTATATATAAAAATTATATTATATATATATTATATATTTTTATATATAATTTATATATTATGTTATATTATATATATTTATATATTTATATTATATTATCTATATTTATATATATATATATATATATATATATATATATATATATATATATATATATATATATATATATATATATATATATATATATATAGTATAAGAGGCAATAAGAGGCAAATATTATCACTTAAAAAAGATAAAGTGTTAGTTAAGTCTTAATCGAAAAAAAAGCAAACGGATTATATCTACTCCACCTGAATGAATAAGCATTAAGAGGCAAATAAGAGGAATAAACAAAAAAAAACAAACGTCACCTAAGTGCGATATAGTATATTAGATCGAGAAGTTGTTCAAAGGATTACAAAGGAATCACAATCTCAAATCTAACTATCTATTATATGAATCAAATCCTAAGACTTTCTACCAATTGCTTTCCCAATGTGACACAAACTCAATCTCAATGATTCAATCTAAGGAACGTGTGTGTGTTCAAGAATCAAGAGATCGATATAATCTTTATGATTTAAAGCTTGATGAATCTTCTTATGGTTATAATACTTGAGAGATCTGGGTAAAAAATATTTCTTAAAAGCTTGAAGATAAAGTGTTTGAACATTCAAATGATTCTGAAAATTTGATATGAGCTTCAACAACATTATATCTAGAAATCTTCATGACTTGAATACAAGGTCTATTTTTACAGAGTAGGTCTGCTGAGAAACGCGTTTCTCCGTAACTATGGAGAAACGCGTTTTTAATAGCCAGAAGCTATACGTTTGATAACCAGAAGAAAATTTCTGGATATCAGTCTCAAAGGGTTCTGGATATCCAGAAGCTTTGGAACGGATATCCAGAAGCCTTTGGGCGGATATCCAGAAAAAATAGATTTGAAGCCAAATCCAAGGCTAAGACCAGAAATTGCTTATTGAAGGTTCGGATATCCGGAAAACCTTCAAATGTATATCCGAGAAATCATCAAATGAATATCCGTGAAACATTTTGAAAGTTTCTCGGATATCATTTTGAAGGTTTCTGGATATCACTTTCATAAGCTTCTGGATATCCTTTCAAAGGGTTACGGATATCCGAGAACCTTCAGACTGATATCGAGTAACTCACCATGAGACAAGGTCATGGCCAATACAAAAAGTTTCTGGATAACCTTTCAAAAGGTTCTGGATACCCGTAACCCGTTTCTCCATAACTTATGGAGAAACGCGTTTCTCCCTAGATTTTACGATTTTTACATTGTGTAGTTAAGTAGCCGTTGAAAATCCTTAAATGATAAACATTAAGGACAATGTGTTGTTGATTTCTAATTGGAGCACATTTTTTTTTATTTTCATGTTGTAGAAGTTGGAGGAAAGGTGATACGTCTTTGTACGAATGACAACAGTTGTCAACTTTTTGAAATTCTCTGTTTGCATTCTGCAACTGTATAATTTGAGTTAACTCTAAGTTATGATCAAAGACATTTATACCAAGGACTTGTCTTTATTTTCAAAGTCTTCAATTGGCTCAGAGACTAAGTGTTATGCGGTTAACCACATGGTGTGCGATCGACCACATAGCTAAGGTTTTCAACATCAGCCAAAGTCGTGTGGTCGACCGCATGAGTGTGGTTGACCACATATGTAACATTTTAGCTTGATACCTCTTGAGCCAATTTTAATGTGCCATCATTTTTAACCCCAAGTAATACTGTATATGGAAAAAGGATTTAACTAAAAATTGAAGTATAAAACTTTATAAATAAAGTCCTAAAGTACATATAAAATAAAATAGGTAATGATATCAATTAAAAATATTTATCACGAGGAAAATCTAAAGATTAAATTGAAATTGAAAATATTCTTAATTGTGAAACAATTACAATATTCAGATTTTTAGTAAAATAATTTTTTTTTATTAAATTATTAGTCAAGTTGACTAAAAAAAAAGTTAAAACAAAAATCTTACACGGGATAGAGGGAGTATATTCTTTGTATAACATTATCTTGCAGAAACGTCACTTGTATATTGTAAAGAAACTAGTACTCTCTGACCCATGCCAATGGCACGGGGACAGTATGCATGGGTGGTCAAGTGAAGAAAATTAAAAGATAAACACCATTATAAGTATCTAATATCTCAAAATTCCTAATATCTCAAAATTCATGAAAATAGAATAGCAAACAATCACAAACTATAAATTGATATTGCCTAAGTTTATTCTTAACTCTTGCATCAACTTGAAAGTATATGAAAATTCAAATGTTAGATTGAAGTATCAAACTGAAAATGTGAAAGAATCTAAATGTGCACAAATAATAACAAATAGAGTAGCAAACAATCACAAACTACAAACATATATTGCCTAAGTTTATCCTTAACTCTTGCATCAACTTGAAAATAAATGAAAATTCAAATGTTAGATTGAAGTATCAAACTAAAAATGTGAAAGAATCTAAAAGTGCACAAATAACAACAAATGTTCAAATTTATGGTATTTACCATAAGGGATGAAAATTGGTTCACCATTTTTGAAGTTGCGAAATAAAGAGAGCGATCGAATCTACACACTTTTATTTTTAAAAAGTATATTACAAAAGTAACCAAAATCCATGCCAGTTAAATTGTAAATTGAGAGAAAGTCGATAAATGCACACAACTGCACCACTTGCTTGCTTTCTTTCCATTTACATTTGAATTGAAAATTTTGGTACACGCCAATTTCCAAATAATAGTTATGTATACTATTACTACATTATTATACTCCCGTACCGTCCCACGTGAATGAAAAATTTTAGTCAAATTGATGTAACTTTGTACAATAATTTAAATAAAAAATAGTGATTCTAATAAAAATTTAATATTTTTATTATAACACAATTAATAATATTTTCAATAATAATTTTTAGATTTTTATAAGAATTATTATTTTTTATTTAAATTAATAGTTAAAATTATTTCAATTTGACTAAAAGTCTCGTGATGGAGGGAGTATATATTGAAATAGAAATCGCCAATCTATAGCCGTAGGATCAAACAAATTGAAAAGAAATCCAATGATTGAAAATAAAAAAAGTTAAAACTGATGTTGGAGGTGAAAATCAATCCTGACCGCTCTTTATCTTTTCTGAAACACAATCCTAGCCACTCAATGTGTGGCGATTATTCTTGATCTCTATTGTATTATAGACTAGTACTCTATGACCCGTGCCAATGGCACGGAGACAGTATGCATGGGTGGTCAAGTGAAGAAAATTAAAAGATAAACACTATTATAAGTATCTGATATCTCAAAATTCCTAATATCTCAAAATTCATGAAAATAAAATAGCAAACAATCACAAACTATAAATTGATATTGCCTAAGTTTATTCTTAACTCTTGCTTCAACTTGAAAGTATATGAAAATTCAAATGTTAGATTGAAGTATCAAACTGAAAATGTGAAAGAATCTAAATGTGCACAAATAATAACAAATAGAGTAGCAAACAATCACAAACTACAAACATATATTGCCTAAGTTTATCCTTAACTCTTGCATCAACTAGAAAGTAAATGAAAATTCAAATGTTAGATTGAAGTATCAAACTAAAAATTTTAAAGAATCTAAAAGTGCACAAATAACAACAAATGCTCAAATTTATAGTATTTACCATAAGGAATGAAAATTGGTTCACCGTTTTTGAAGTTGCAAAGATGGATTTCTCCATAAACCGTTCCCACATCACTCTCCAATTCCACATACATATCAATCTTGGACTTTAACATAACTCAATTATGATTGAAACGGAATTGTGTCAGAAACAAAGTACTATAAGCAATCACAAAATTACATCAAAAGCCCCTATCCTCGCCATTCCCTTTCCACGATACTTTCACCACTTCGCTCCTATTACAAAATAACAAAACCATGCAAGTAAAGGAATTATCCCATATATCTTCATTCGTCAACTGTGGTGGAGTCATTTATGAATCAGTTGGAGCTTCAATATCTTGCAAATCTTCTGTCAAACGCGGGAAAACCTATTTAAAACATGCATTAGATCAATATATACATGTATATATAGTTATATATAAATGTCTCATGTTATCGATATTAGGTCCCGCCATTTAGTTAGTTAGTTATCCATCCCATTATAAATCTCTTAACTTTATTTTTTTAGTTAATTTAATTGAAATTTAACAAAAAAGTTACTAAAATTCATTTATTCATAAAATTTTAAATATTATTATTAATACAACAATATATTAAATTTTATAAAAATTATTTAATATGAAACAACTGAAGTATACTGATATCACAAAAAATAGAGAGATATTGTGATTGATAAATTCAGGGATAATTTTAGAAATCGGTTAATGAGAGTCGTTAGAATAAAGCATTGATAATTAATCTTACGGTTAGAATTGAAGAAGAAAATAAATTATCAAATGACAGCCATTGGATCGTAGTGGTTATAGATCGATATCAACCGTTCTTTGTGTAAAGTCAATAGGCGGTTATGAACTGAGGTGAGAGAGAAAATGAGATAGAAAATAGTAAAACGATAGTCGTTATGAGTATTACAAATGAGTCTCATTAATAAATAAATATTATATACTTTCGTTCATAGAAAATGAGACTTATCAATAAGACGTTCTAGATAACAAAGTGGGTAGGATTATTCGGAATAGAAGTAGAGGGAGTATTGCGTTAAATTAAGGTCAAAATATGCATTTTGGCTAACGGATGTTAGTCATGAAACTAACTCCGGGTAATATGTCATGTGAAATGATCAAGTTGTCCCTTAAAAAAAGATGTCCATGATATATGACTTGGAAATATAACATCATTTTTTTTATTTGCAACAGATTATAAAAACAAATACTCCCTCCGTCTCAAAAAATTTAGATCATTTTGACTTTAATAGTCAACTCAATCGAATTTTGACAATAATTTTATGAAAATTTAGATATTTTATGCTATTATAAAAATTGTTATTGTTTTACCATTAAAAATACTATCAATAACAATTTTTAGAATTTCATGAAAATATCTATATTTTTCTATAAAATTATTCATATATTTTTTATATAAAAATATGTCAAAATTTGATTGAGTTGATTCTGCGAAATAAAGAGAGCGATCGAATCTACACACTTTTATTTTAAAAAAGTATATTACAAAAGTAACCAAAATTTATGTCAGTTAAATTGTAAATTGAGAGAAAGTCAGACAGTCGGTACATACAACCAGACCACTTGCTTGCTTTCTTTCCATTTACATTTGAATTGAAAATTTTGGTACACACCAATTTCCAAATAATAGTTATGTATACTATTACTACATTATTATACTCCTGCATCAAATCCCACGTGAATGAAAAATTTAGTGAAATTGATGTAACTTTGAACAATAATTTAAATAAAAAATAGTGATTCTAATAATAATTTAATTTTTTTATTATAACACAATTAATAATATTTTCAATAATGATTTTTAGATTTTTATAAGAATTATTATTTTTTATTTAAATTAATAGTTAAAATTATTTCAATTTGACTAAAAGTCTCGTGATGGAGGGAGTATGTATTGAAATAGAAACCGCCAATCTATAGCCGTAGGATCAAACAAATTGAAAAGAAATCCAACGATTGAAAATAAAAAAAAAGTTAAAACTGATGTTGGAGGTGAAAATCAATCCTGACCGCTCTTTATCTTTTCTGAAACACAATCCTAGTCTTTCAATGTGTGGCGGTTATTCTTGATCTCTATTGTATTATAGATGTATAACTAAGAAAACATTGTTAGTGCAAGCACTGGAGTTGCCACCCGTATTGTCAACTATGTTACAAATAGGGATAGGTAATAGTTTCAACAATTTACTCCACACCCTCAAGTTATCTATAGTATAAATGAAGGGTGCTTTTGAAACAGTTGAGTGAACAGTTACACGGGCGGAAATGACTCTTTTGTCCTCACTATTCACTCCCTTTCCTGTTTTGCCCTCCCACCTTTGTATGTCGTGCGACATACATGTTTGTTTTTTTTTTTTTTAAGATATATAAAAAAAAAAAATCTCACGTGATCTTGGACACGGGCATGTGCTAGGAGATTTATGTTAATTAAAAAAAAAACCCGTGTCCTCGGACACGGGCACATGTACTAGTGTTAATATAACTTAAGAAAAATCTACTCTTTTGTTTTTGTGATTTATTTTCTGCATCAAAACTCTTTAAATTTACTTTTAAAGTGTTTTAAGTTTGTAGGTTGTCATATAGTTGGTGCATTTGTGAGTTTTTACTCACAAACCAAGGCAATTGATTCCAAAACCTTCAAAGCCAAGAGCAACAGTAACAACCAAATTCCTGAAACAATATTACATTACATTTGTGGGTTCTGCAACTTCATCCATGCTTCCGTTTTCCAGTTTCCACCAACTCTTTGATCTCAGAAATTCATCTCTTTGAGATTTCTGCTTGTTTAAGTACAAATTTGAAATTGTCTATGGCTTAGTAATGTGAGGCAAAACTCACAAAGTGTTGTCAATAATATTGATAATACTAATAACAACACAATTGACACCAATTCGAAAAAATAACAAATCAATAGTAATAAATATTATTTGCAGCGGAAGTAAATAACAATACACAAAAATATAATTTTTATCAAGTTATATAAATATATAACTTGATGGATGCCAGGAGGGCAAGACCTTTCTATATATAATATGAATTCAATACAAGGTCAAAGAAGTTCCCTTAATGATCAATGATCATTAACTCAAGGAACAATAAATGAAGAATTCTCTCTGAATATAAACACTCAAAATCTCACAAAAATATAAAAATCTATATGAAAATTTCGAGTGTCGAACAGAGTGTTGCCAACACTGAATGGCAACACTGAAGAGCAAAATTCTTTTCTTGTGCAGATTTGCATTTTCTGAATTGGGTGATCTTCAATGAAGATCCACTGCACTATTTATAGACCACAAAGTCTTGAAGCCTACTCAAAATGATCAGCAACAGCCTTGAAGTTTGTTTCCTCCATTTTAGCCAACTCGCCTCAAATGTAGGAGACTTAGTCTTCTCTTGCTTCCCTTGCTTGTATCTCTCAGCTGTAGATGCCTTGTACTCTGACTTGTTCTCCCCCTGAATAGCTAGATAATATCTTTTTTTTTGCTTGGTCATTAATTAAACAAATAAACACATGTTTATTTGTTAATTTTCTCCTCTTCTTCGAACATCACGCCTGGGCAGTTTCTGAGGACCTATTCAAGCTCATTTTAAGCAGACTAACTACTGTTATTTAAACATTAATTTCCATATTTTTATTTGTGAAAAATACAGTAACTATTTCAGTGTTGCCAAATCCAAATGGAAACACTTGTGGCAACACCAGTGGCAACACTGGTTTGCAACACTTGGGACAACATTCATGGCAACACATGATCTTAACATTAACAATCTCCCCCTTAGTTACTGATTTCTTCACAAAATACCAATGTGATGATCTTTACAAAACAGTTAGTCAAACTTAACAAAAATACAAAAAATGCCACGTGATCATTAGTGACAACATAAACCTTCAAGCAATGTTGAAAATATTTTTCAATCAAATTATCACACTCACACATAGTGGCAACATCAACCTTCAGGAAAACAAAGTCACATAATTTCTAATTTATCTCCCCCTTAATCACGAAATTAATAACTAACCAAAATAATTATTAAAATCTTAAAACAACCATCCAACCATTTTAGCAAAAACCATCCACCAAAGTTTGAAGAAAATTTCAGTCGAAACAAAGAAAAAAAACAGAATTTAAAATTGTTTAAGCATAACAAACCAAATAAAAACAAATAAAATTGTTTTTGTTACCAAATCACCAAATCAAGTAACCATGCGAACCAACCATCAACCTTCTGCATTTTCAGCTCCTTCACCTCCCTCAGCTGTACCACTTGGTCCAGCTCCAGCTCCATCCGCTCCATCATCACGCCTTGGCCTTGATTGATCTCCCCCTATTTTGGAAGAAATCATATCCACCATTTTCATCATATCTGTACGCATGTCCAGCCTTCCCTGTATCACCGAGTCTATATGCTTCACCTGACTATTGAAAAAATTAAGAACCATGGAAGCATCTATCATCATAGGTGCAGTGTTGCCTGAAGTGTTGCCAATTTCAGGGGCGACACTTGGGGCGACACTTGAAGCAGGGGCAGCCAAAGGAGGAGCATCTGTAACCAAAACCCATGGCAAATCTCTGTGCCTATCACCTTCTGTAAAATGTTTGCTAATTCTGTAATAGACAGGCTTCTCAGAGATATTATCGGCATTCCAAGGCTTGAGGTTTTGGTACAAGAGAACATTGAAAATAAGGGAAGGGAAAATGAAGGAGGAGGTTTTTCTTTTCTTGGCCCATGCAGCTAGGTGAACAAACACTAATCTCCCAAAGTTGACTCTTTGTTTCTTGCCTAGTTTGTACAACAAAGTGGCTTGCTCGAATGTCACTGTGTTTTCATTGGCCGTAGGTAGCCAATTTGTTATACAAATTTTGTGAAGCACACTAAACAAAGAAGTAAGATGGGTAGATTTAAAGTGTTCACTCCAAACAGTGACTCTCCCTCCAGTCAAAAAGTTGGCTAGATTATTCGATTCAATGTCTAAGCACTCATCTTCAACATTAAGAAGGCCAAAAGTTTTGTTGATGATAGAGGGGTTAAAGTCATATATTTTGTCCCTAACAAAGATCTTTCCATAATAAGGGGTGTTTCTATCATCAATGTCCTCCCTAAGATGAGCGAAAAAATTTCTAACCACACTTTCGACATAAACGGACACTTTCACAACCGTAGGTAAAAAGTTTCTATCCTCCAAAAATTGGTACACTCCTAACTCCTTGAACTGAGTCACATACATGTTCCTTTCATTCAGAATCTTTTTCTCAGAATCTTGAACCCACTTATCTAATTTGGATTCACTATAAAATTCATCGGAAAGAAATGGGCGTTCATAATATCCAAAAGACTCATATTCAGATTTTGAATCTTGAGAGGGAGTAGGAGTGGTTACCTCTGGCCAGGAAATAAGAGAGTATGAAGGGGAACTTGACTGGGCTTTGATCTTGACAGCAGGTGTTGCTTCAGGTGTTGCCATTGGATTGGCAACACTTGGGTCGACACTGGAGGAAATTTTCTGTTTCTTGGCTATTCGGGACTTGGCTTGAGCTAGAGTTTCTTCATCATCCATCCATGCTTCCTCATCCTCATCAGAAGATGATGAGGGCTCCTTGGTCTCTTTAAAGATTGGGTCCGAATTGTCCTCGGACGAAATGTTGAGCGATGAACTAGAACTATCCTCCACATTGACATGATCATCAGCCGTGTTGGAAGGTATTTTGGACCTGAACAAAGTCTTGATCCTTTTCTCGATCGACGACGAACACCACCCCGAAAAGACGAATAAGCATCAACTGCCTTTCGTTTCTTGGTCTTCTTTTGAGGGGCGAAGGTGAGTTCAACAGATGGGGTAGTTTCAGGAAGGCTTATAGGAATGGGAATTTGAGGTGGATTATAGACAACAATGTCTAAAGATGGTGAGGTTGAGGGTGTGGCCGAAAGTGTCGCAGGTGATATCTCCATAGGAACGACGACATTGGAGGCGACACTCGAAGGGGCTAAAGGTGAAATTTCCATGGGGAAAGAAATTTGGGAAGTATTTTTGGGACTTGCCATAGAAATTGAAGGAGAAATGAGGAAGAAGAGAGAACAGGGGAAGGGTTTGATTCCGCCTAGAGAGAGAAGCAAGAAGAGAGAGAGAGAGGGTTTAGTGAGGAGGAGGGTTTTAATGAGTAATAGGGAGGGTTTTAATTTGATTTGACAAGTTCAAATCAAATAAAATCCCTTTTATCCCTCACAAATCCAACAAACTATGCCACTGTTATCCGCCATTTTAAAAAAAAACAATTTTTTTTTAATTTTTTTTTATTTTTAAATAACTAAAAATAATTTTAGCAATATCCATAAAATTGTGTTTTTCAAAATTCAAAATAATGAATTTTAAAAAATAGATATTTCTAAATTACAATTAGTTAGACAAAAATTAAATATTTTTGCTAAAAACCTTTTAAATTTCACAAACTCTAAATATAAGAAGATAGACTTTTAGAAATTCAAAATTTAATTAACAAAAACAAAAACAAGAAATAAAAAAATAATGTAGCATCTACTAATGTGTTACTAGCAATGTTGTGTGGCACACAAGGCAACATTTTTTAAATAAAATTCCCTTGATATTTTTTCATCATTTATATCTTATCATTCCTTAGGCAATTTTTAAGCAAGCTTTACACATTCTTTATTTACAAGGAAGCATTGTAGTAGCGAGCTCCGTGTCCCGAGTTTTTTATAAAAGTTTAAAGCTAAATGTAGTAAGTTTTATACCTTTCAAGTAGGGTACACTGTAGTAGCGAGCTCCATGTCCCTAATACTTAGTATAAAACAACTACATTATACTCCCGTTTTGGCAAGGAAGCATCATCGCAACGAACGCCGTGCCCCGAGTTACTTTGGGAGTATTTTAGCATGCTTAGCCTTTTCAAATATCAACAACAACATAAATGACTTTGTCACTTTAAGCACAAAGGGGTATTTTATAAAAAATGTTAACCTTAAGTATATACACATACTAGAACAAAAAGGTCAGTAAATGCCTCCCATTGGGTTTAAACTAAAAAGAATTTTTTTTTTTAATAATAAAAGAAAAAATTAATAAAACATAATATACAACAAAATAATCCAGGAGTTTTTTAAACGAAACACAAACCAAGAGATGTTTTCAAACTAGAAAATCTCTCGTGGTTAAAACCTTGAATCAAAAACTCATCTTTTAATTCAATAAAAACCCTTTTAGATTCAAGTTTAGATACAAAACAAAAGTGATTTACCTTAACATATTTTACCATGTCTCGATAATTTATCGGTTCCTTGTGTCTTGTTTGTATCCCATCGTTCAAATCCCCGATCACTTGACTTATAGGATGATTCTTTTGAATTCTCAAAGGGGGATCCCTCCTCACTGGATCATTAACTCCATTGGAGTTCTTATCATCTTCATTTTACGCACTGATCGATTTCGGTGTTGTCTCTAGTGTTGCCGTATCAATGACAACACTTGGTCCAACACCAGACTCAACATTTGAGGTAATACTTTCTCTAGCAACTTCTTCAAGTTGTTCAACCCATATTATAGGAGTGTCTACAACTGAATCACCTGTAATGCTAGCCAAATCATCAAACAAAATATTTCTATACTCTTGAACGATTCTCAATCTCAAATTATACACACGAAATGCAAGACAATTTTGAGAATATCCAAGAAAAATGGCCTTGTCACTAAGAGTTAAATTTACCTAAATAATTTTGATCATTCAATATGAAACAAACACACCCAAAAACATGGAAGTAATGAACATTAGGTTTCTTCCCATTCAAAATTTCATAGGGTGTCATTGTTGTTCAGGTCTTAATAAAACTCTATTAGAAATGTAACAAGCCGTGTTCAATGCTTCAGCCCAAAATCTTTTCGAAATACTTTTGGAAAACATCATGACACGGGCCATTTTTAGTAAAATCCTATTTTTTTTTCGGCCACCCAATTTTGTTGGAACCTTTTAGAGGTCAAAAATTCATGGTGAATTCCCTTTTTCTCACAAAAAGTAGAAAAGGAAATATTATTAAATTCTTTTCCATGATTAGATCTTATACGAAAAATAGGTAAGCAAAATATATTTTTGATTTTGAAATGTAAGAATTTAAACTTATCAAAAGTTTCAGATTTTTCTTTTAAAAAATAGATCCAAGTAAACCTAGAAAAATCATCCACAATGACATAAGAATACCTCTTACCTCCCAGGCTATCTACCTCAATTGGACCCATCAAGTCCATGTGCAAAAGTTGAAAACAATGTGTTATTCCAAAGTGTTGCTCTTGGTGTTGGGCAACACCGTGGGTAACACGGGTTTGTTTACTTTTAAGGCAATCCCCACACACAAATTTATCTTTAAAAACCAATTTGGGAATTTCTTTAATAGCATCAAACCTTAAAAGTTTCTCCAAATTTATGTAATGGAGATGTCCCAATTTTTGATGCCACAAAAGTGTGTCATCAACCTTGGTTGAATTGCATACTTGTTCTTCACCAACAACATAGCAATTGTCACTTGATCTGGTTACTGTCATAACACAAGTGTTAGTATGATAAAAAACTTCACAAGTAGTCTTTTAAAATTTTACCTCTAAGTTGTCATCACACAACTGGCTAATGCTAATCAAATTAGCCACCAAGCCATCAACGTGCAGGACATTCTTTAAGGCAGGGAATTCGGCAACATCAAGTGTTCCTTTCCCTAGAATCTTGCTCTTTCCTCCACCTCCATAAGACACATATCCTCCTTGAATAGGTTCATATTCTTTCAAGAATATTTTTGTTCCCGTCATATGGCGAGAACAACCACTATCAAAGTACCATGAACCTGAAATCTTAGTCCTCAAAGCAGTATAAACAACATTACATTTCAGATTAGCTTTGGAAAACCAAACCTTTTTCTCAATTTTGACTTTCTGTCCTCCTGTGTTGTCTCGAGTGTTGGCCTGAGATTTTGGCGACACTTGAGGCAACACTTGTAAACTGGACTTTTTCTTTTTAAGTATTAAACAATCTGATTTTTTGTGTCCAGTTTTGTGACAGTATTCACATTCAAAGGTATGATCAGAAATATTACTAGAAGAACTACCTTTTTCCTTAACATGATCGAGAAAAGTACCTTTTTCGTCCTTAAAGTACTTTAAGTTATACATTTTCATCCTTGAACAATTTTTTTTACTTAATAAGCCCTAACCTATCGTTTTAGGGTTTATGTAGTCCCTCGAGATAACTGGCGTTAATTTTTCAGTTAAATATGGCTGAGTTGGTGCTTACTTGGCGTCTTCCATCTACGTGGCGATGAGTCAGCATAGGGGCTTAAAAGAAAAAAGAAAAAAGAAAAAAGAAAAAAGAAAAAAGAAAAAAGCAAAAAGCAAAAAAGAAAAAAGAAAAAAAAATAATAAAATAATAATAATAATAATAATAATAATAATATAATAATAATAATAATAATGAAATAATAATAATAAAATAATAATAATAATAATAATAATAATAATAATAATAATAATAATAATAATAATAATAATAATAATAATAATAATAAATAATAATAATAATAAAATAATAATAACAACAATAATAATAAATAATAATAATAAAAAATAAACAAAAAAATAATTAAAAAAATAATAATAAATAATAATAATAATAATAAAATAATAATAATAATAATAATAAAATAATAATAATAAAATAATAATAATAATAATAAAATAATAAATAATAATAAAAATAATAAAAAAATAAAAAAATAAAATAATTAAAAAAAATAATAAAAAAATAATAATAAAAAAATAATAAAATAATAATAACAAAATAATAATAATAATAATAATAAATTAATAATACCCAGCTCCAAACACAACCCCACCGGCCGCCCCCATCTCCCTCCACCACCATTAGCACCGCCACCATTTCCATCTTCACCATTGCCACAACAGCCACATACATCACTGCCACCCCCACATCTCAATTGCTTCATCAAATCAAATATCACCATCTTAGATCCAGAGAAGAATTGAACCAAAATCAATTTAAAAAAAAAAAAACTGATTTCACCGGAATTAATGGAGGTTGGACACGGGACAAAGGTTTATTTCAACCTGCAACCACCATCACCACCCCATCGTCCTTCCTCACCACCCATCACCGCCCCAGTCACCACTACCAACAAACTTCAGCCGCCACCATCACCATAAATCAAATCTCTTCAGCACCTTGAGCAAGTATCAATGGGGTAATTTGCCCCCTTCATTTTCCCCTCTCTCCCAAGAACCCACCCAACGCCGTCATCTCTCCGTAGATATACAGAGAAAGAACCCATTGAACAATAATTACTGTTGGAGCTTCCAAGAAATCCAAGGCTAAGGAACCCATTGTTGCAGTTCATTCATGATCCCGAACAGGATATGGAGCTTGAGGTTCCAATTGAGGAAGAACCCATTGAATCCAGCGAATTCGAGCAAAGAGCCCCAATTTCTAGGGCTCGAATTTCAAAGTGGAAGGCGATTTTACCACCATTGAAAAACGATTTGAAGGGCAATCTCAAATTCAATGCTAAATTTGTCCAATATAGGTTAATGGGATGACGCAGAGGATGGTGGGTTTGGTGGTTTATGGCCATGGTAATGGGGTGGTGGTGGTTGCCGGTTTGAGAGGGATGACGGAGAGAACGTATGTTTTCTTTTTTCTGTTTTCTTTTTTCTTTTTTCTTTTTTCTTTTTTCTTTTTTCTTTTTTCTTTTTTCTGTTTTCTGTTTTCTATTTTCTTTTTTCTTTTTTCTTTTTTCTTTTTTCTTTTAAGCCCTGACTCATCGCCATGTAGGATGGAAACGCTATGTAGGCGCCAACTCAGCCAAAGTTAACGGGAAAATTAACGCCAGTTAATTGGACGAACTACATATACCTCAAAACGGTAGGTTAGGGATTCTTAAGTAAAAAAAAATAGTCGAAGGACGAAAAGGTATAACTAAAGGTACTTTAAGGACGAAAAAGGTACTTTTCTCTTAACATGATCTTTTACAAAACTAGTCTTAGTTTCAACATTTATCAAGGTAGAAGTAATTTTTTCTAGTGAAAGGACATTAGGAATAGACTTCAATGGCCAAACATCAATTAATTTGATGCACGGAAACAAGAGAGTCTTTACATATTCATAAAAAATAAAAAGTCTCTCTAGAAATTGATTAGCAAGATTCAAAGCCATATCAAAAAGAGGACCGAACACTTAGTATATCAAGTGCTAGGCTCTGATACCAATTGAAATTGTCTATGGCTTAGTAATGTGAGGCAAAACTCACAAAGTGTTGTCAATAGTATTGATAATACTAATAACAACACAATTGACACCAATTCGAAAAAATAACAAATCAATAGTAATAAATATTATTTGCAGCGGAAGTAAATAACAATACACAAAAATATAATTTTTATCAAGTTATATAAATATATAACTTGATGGGTGCCAGGAGGGCAAGACCTTTCTATATATAATATGAATTCAATACAAGGTCAAAGAAGTTCCCTTAATGATCAATGATCATTAACTCAAGGAACAATAAATGAAGAATTCTCTCTGAATATAAACACTCAAAATCTCACGAAAATATAAAAATTTATATGAAAATTTCGAGTGTCGGACAGAGTGTTGCCAACACTGAATGGCAACACTGAAGAGCAGAATTCTTTTCTTGTGCGGATTTGCGTTTTTTGAATTGGGTGATCTTCAATGAAGATCCACTGCACTATTTATAGGCCACAAAGTCTTGGAGCCTACTCAAAATGATCAGCAACAGCCTTGAAGTTTGTTTCCTCCATTTTAGCCAACTCGCCTCAAATGTAGGAGACTTAGTCTTCTCTTGCTTCTCTTGCTTGTATCTCTCAGCTGTAGATGCCTTGTACTCTGACTTGTTCTTCCCCTGAATAGCTAGATAATATTTTTTTTTTTGCTTGGTCATTAATTAAACAAATAAACACATGTTTATTTGTTAATTTTCTCCTCTTCTTCGAACATCACGCCTAGGCAATTTCTGAGACGCCTGGGCAGTTTCTGAGGACCTATTCAAGCTCATTTTAAGCAGACTAACTACTGTTATTTAAACATTAATTTCCACATTACTATTTCAGTGTTGCCAAATTCAAATGGCAACACTTGTGGCAACACCGGTGGCAACACTGGTTTGCAACACTTGGGACAACATTCATGGCAACACATGATCTTTAACATTAACAAAATTCATACTGCTGAAACAAAAAGTATAAAAAGTCAACATAAGTCACAACCATATTAGGGTTTCTTGGAAGTGATACAGAGAGACCAAGAGTTGAGCTGAATTTTGGGCAGATAAATAGCGCTTTACTCTGTTAGTTTGGACTACATACGTAACAGCAGCGCCTGGAATGTTTAGAAACACCAGTGAGCAGCATACTGGGAATGGGTACTGGTTTGAATGAGCTAATTTTTTTTTCTTTGGCAACTCTCCGAAACAGTGCAGGCCAAAGCCTGGGTATACTATAAACTTCAGCTTAAAACACATACTACATGAAAACTCATGTAAAATAAATACGCCCTCCGTCCCTAAATGAACGTCGAATTCATTAGGGGCGAAGGGAGTAACAGACAATTTTAATAGGACAGGCAGAAGAAGATTGAAACTTTAAGCAAACCACCTGAACAAGATCTAGGTGTGCCATATCCAACAACTCAAATCAGAAACAAGCAACAATTATAATGGTCATAGCACTCTTTCAATATAAAGGTTGAAGGGCACCAAATCAAGGATTTCAGCAACAAGACAGTTTCTGGAGGTAAGTTTAAGGGGACAATAAGTTTGCTGTATACAATTTCATCAGCTACCCTCGTAGAGTTTCTATCCTAATATTTATAGCTTCATGGTCTCTCTTGCTTTATCAACTCAAGATAATTAACTTTACCCACGATATCAAGATGCACTTTCAACCGAATGAATACACCATTGATTGGAAGACGAAAAGAGCATAAAACCCACACGCCGGAAGTCGCCTGAAAACAGGCAGGCAGTTACCATAGCTGGGATTCGCGACAAGAGGCGTCAAAGCTTGGAATTCGCCATGCAGCCACAGTCAAGCACTGACGAAACTTGGAAGATAGACTCGGAATTCGAAATAGAGAATACAACAACAACAATATCACCCCAGTGCCACAAAGGTTCCCACCTAAGGTGGTGTAAGGGGGGTCGGACGTACGCAACCTTGCCCTTGTATTAAAGCACAGAGAGGTTGTTTCCGGATGAACCACGATGAAAATTGCATCGAAAATTGCATGGACTGACTGCTGCTTCATAACAAAGAAGCGATGACAGTTTAGCGAGTCATTTTGCTTTATTCCATCATATTTCCAAGCCAAAAAATAGTGAGTTTTGGCTACTTCAAAAATGATGGAAATCAAAGTAGAGAGTAATCGCCATAAAATGAAATCCACAAGAAATGGAGTGAAAGTCGCAGGCTCGAGCATTTTAAAAAAGAAAGAAAAGACAGTTTGATCCCATTTGAGCTAAGCATGACTGAGAAATACCTCCAATAGTTTTTTTTTTTTTTTGGTTACGGATTAGCTAATAATGGTGGTAAATAAAGTTAGTTTTATGCTTAGCATTTGTATACAACTTTTTCTGATTCTTGGGGTCACGTTTTTTTTTTTTTTTCCGCTTTTTACACAGTTTGTTTGCACATGAGATGGAGAAATTAAAGGCTCGGAGTTAATCTATCAGAGTTTCAAAATCTCTCATAGACGAACCATCATACTTGCATATCCCTTTTATTTAGGGTTTTTGTTTTTTGGTTGAAAATTGTATCTTTAGGTTGATCTATCAGATTAGATTGAGAGGCGAACTAGTATAAGATGATAGTTCAACTATAAGAGTAGACTGGTATTTGGCCAGAAGTGATGAAACACACTTAAGTGCGGTGAGCCGGTGACAGTCTCGTAAATAAGTGTTGGCGCCTTTGTATTTCTTAATGGACCTATTTTATGGCATTTTGAAATGCTTAGGCTAGAGGGCCCCAGGGTAAGTGGCCCATCTCTAAATTGACCCCAAAATCATTTGAATTGAACTAGTTGTCAATATTTGAATTCATACAAGGCGAGAAAATAAAGGTTCTTTTAATCAATTTGTTGTGTAAAGCTGCCTAAAGGGGTCTATGGGACGCTAAAAAAAGAACACATCTCTTTAAGTGTCATGAATGTGTACAACTTACAAGTGGCTGGAGACATGTACCTTGTCTGGAAAACAGAAATCCCGGCAAGCAAGTCTCTCTTCAACATTTGAGGTGTCTGCAATATTAGGATCCTCTCCATTTGAACTTTCATGCACTGCATAGACAAAACCACTAGTCAATGTGACCTACATAGTCCATAAATGCACTAATTGTTGCCCTCATTGTAAAACACTGGGACAAATTTGTGATTCCATACACATGAGCTTTGTCAATGTGTCGCCTACATCAATGACAGCATGCATGGATGGAGATTGGTAATATTATGGCCAATAACTTTAGCGGAAATCGAGCATCATACCTCATCATTGCTCCTTTGGAATATGAAACACTTTTAACATCCTTCTTAAGAACCGATGCAGAATTTCACATGAGGCAACCATGCCAAATTGCCGCGCAAGTGATTTTCTTAGAAACTCTTCACTACACTGCAAATCTTTGTGTCCTAGTCAAGCAGAGAACTTATAGCAACCTGCATTTCAAGAGGACAAACTTAATCAGACCACAACTAACACCAGGAATCAAGTGAGTCTGCCTCTTTGCAACTGTTCCTTCAAACACAAACAAAAATGAAACTCTAATTCACAAATTGAACCCAAAAAGATTCATCACCAATGGAGCAGAGCCTACCTTATAGCATCATCAGACATCAGAGTGATAACATAATTGAATTCGAGAGAAGCTGCTACAAGCAATCAATCCTAGTTGTGCATTTAATCAGTACCTTCAGATCATATAACAAACAGAGAGAATATAATTTGAAACCTACCAAATTCAGATACAACATTTCTTCCTAAATAATAGCTGTCAACATTATAAGAACATTACTAATTCAACTTCTAACCCTACTAACTTTAATCGTTGCTATCACTATGATGGTTGTTAACATTGTAGTTGTTTCCATGATTATTACTATTATTCCCAACCTTCCTACGCTTCAGCTGGGAAAGCTCCAACTGTGTCTTCATGAAAAACTGCATTCTCTGCAACTCAAGCTCTTTGGCAAACTTCATTCTTTTCATCTCCATCTCCACCAGCTGTTGCAGCTTCGAGCTCTCCGCCTGCTCATATGCTTCCCCAAATTTCAGTATAGCCCCAGTCAGTTCCCTCACCGAACTCCCCCAATTCTTATCTTTTCCAGAATAAACAGCCTCAGCCTGCCTAACTCCACCTAAATTCAGTTCCCTAGGTTGAACCCTAGGCCTTTTCTGCTCATAAGTATCCTCATCAGTCGAATCCGCAGAAGGCTCCGGCTCCGATTCAGATGACTCGGAATCAGCCAGAGGCCGCCTACGAAGCTGCTGTTTTATCTTGGGATTCTGCTGGTGTTTCTGAAACGAACGACCCCCAACTGGGATCCCCATCGGCACGGGCTTCAAAGAAGGAGGGGCAGAAGACGGGCGGACACCAGACCCAACTGCAGGAGTCTTGGCCGTTGGACCAATCAACTGATGTAGCCGGTCGTAAAACGACCACCTGCTTGGACCACCGCCTGAAGCGATCTTGGACTTCTCGAGCTTATACTTCTTCTTCACAGTATCAATCCGATTCTTGCACTGAATATCAGTCTTAGGCGGCTTGGAATAATCTTCCCGGCTGCTGACTATATCTGCTACCTCTTTCCAGTGCTTCTGCTTCAAATTCCCTCTGCTCAGCTCCACATATCGGTCTCCCCAAGCATCAATCAGCACCGACGTCGCACCTTCGCTCCAACAATCCTCCCGTCCCCCTCCTCCGCCACTGCCACCGCTACGCGGCTGCTGAATCGGCATAGCAAGGGCTAACGTGTTTTGAGAAGGCGCGGCGGTGGCTACAGTAACCGTGATCCGCCTGTTGGAACGAGGAGATTCCGGAGATCCACTTCCGGTGGATCCGTGTGACTGGACTTCTTCATCGTCGTCCATCGCAATCGACGGCAGTTTGTAGAGAGAGAGAGAGAGTGAGGGGAAGAAAATTAGGGTTTAGTTTTGGAGTTGAGCGGCAAAAGAAGATATTGACGGGAGGACGGAATATGGAGACACGTGGGATCCCAAAGGGTTAATTAAGGTATTGTCCGTCACCGGACTGATCATTTGCCGACTTGTGGACCTCCTTTTCATTTCTCTCTCCATTCCATCACTATCATCACATCTACTCGGATATGGTTAAATACACGGCTCCAAAAATACACGGCTCGCCGCAATTGACGATAATATTCATTTATATACTCCCTCCGTCCCGATTCACTTGGCACCAACTTTTTGGGTGTAGGAATTAAGGAAAAGTGATCTAAGAAAGAGAAAAAGTTAAATGTTGTGAGTATGAAGAATTAAATAGGAGAGAGAATGAGTGGGAGGAATAGTTAGGAGAGAGAATGTTGTGAGTGTAAAAGTGAAGTAGGAGAGAGAATGAGTGGAGGAAATAGTGAATATTTTTTTCCATTTTGGGCAGTGTCAAGTGAAGTGGGACGACCCAAAATGGAAATTAGTGCCAAGTGAAGTGGGACGGAGGAAGTATAATTTTATTTTTTTTTCATTTCAAATTCAATCAAACAAAAGCTCTTCCTCTCCCTCGCTCTCTCTCTACACGACGACGACAACACCCAACGGACGGACGACACACCACGACGACGAAGAATGGCTCGAGTAAAAATTCCGGCCGTCCCTGCTGGAGCTTCCGCCGCCGCTACAACCACTGCCATCGCCGCCGCCTCCCCTTCTACCACCGTGCCCGTAAAGAAGGTAATGCAATTTGAACGTAATTTAAACCTAATTTTACATTCCCAATGTCTAATTTTTGTTTGATTGCTTCAATTGATTTGGACGTCTTTCATGAACTGGTTGCTTCAATTGATTTCGACGTCTTTTTCTTTACATCGTTCATTTTTCTTTCTTTTTATGCATCTCGTGTAATTTTTCTTTCTTTGATATTAACCAAACTGGAGAATGCATCTCGTGTGAACTCACACGAGATGCATCTCGTGTGAGTTCACACGAGATAAATCTCGTGTAAACTCACACGAGATGCATCTCGTGTGATTTTACACGAGTTGTGCCCAGTGTCCACTCTTTTTCTTTACATCATTTGTATTCAGTTATAAATGCTAAATAGCTAATTTATTGTCTCTTATTTGTTTTTTTGTAGGCACGTGAACGTATGACCGCGTCCAATAGAAAGAGGAAGGCCGAGACGGCACCTAAGGTAGATAAACGCAGCAAAAGGATACATGATAGGACTATCGTGCGTGGGTCGAGCTTGGGATTGAGCGGGATGTAGGAGATGATCATGATAGGACTTTGCGGCTGACGGCTGAGCGGGCCGCTGACGATCTTGGGTTTGAGCATGAGATTGAGGAGGATGTAGGAGATGATGAGGCATCTTCTGATTCTGATGATAGTAGTGAGGAGAATGTAGGAGATGATGATGGATCTTCTGATTCTGATGATAGTGGTGAGGGGGATGAGGAGGCGGAGCAGGAGGGTGGGGATGATGATGATGATGATGATGAGGAGGAGGAGGAGGTACATGATGTTAGACCTTTGAGGCATGGGAGGGGGAGGGGGAGGGATGTGGCTAGAGGGCAGGGACGGAGGAGGCAGGGTGCGGGTGGGGAGGAGCCACCATCATGGCAGATTCAAAGTGACCCAGGTGGCGGCCCAGAAAATGTTTCACTTATATACGGCTTTGGTGATCACAGAGCTCGAGAGATTTGGAGGGATGCCACTAGTGAGTCAGTGGTGACTTTTCATACGAGACTGCTACATCTGCAAAAGTAAGATAATCATTTATGTGAATTTATTAAAATCTTGAAGTTGTTTGGCACACACTCTAAATATTCCATTAATTATACATCTCGTACTTTTCTCGATCTCGAGTGTTGATTATATTTTTTGTTTGGAATAAACAGGTTCAAGCGTGATGATCTGGAGGCTACCATTCCTTACAACATAACCCCGTAACCCATCATCCCTCCTTTCTTTGGCATATAGTTTAAAACTACAAATGGAGATTGAGTTACAAATATGTGCCATTATTTAGGGTGTTTAGGATTTTATGTGTCCCCGATCTTGCCAAAAATGGTATACGGCTACCTCGTTTATTTTTTTTTTAATTTTTTTCTACATTCTAAATGACATTTAAAATGTTTTTCATCTACATGAGTTTCCTCAAAATCCAAATGGAGATTGAGTTACAAATATGTGCCATTATTTAGGGTTTTTAGGGTTTTATGTGTCTCGTATGTATCCACACGAGACACATCTCGTGTGGATACACACGATATACATCTCGTGTATATCCACACGAGACACATCTCGTGTGGATCCATACGAGATGAGTGAAGAATTAGGCAAAACCCATTACCAAAACATCAACAACCATCATCATAATCAACACGAAACAACCGATTACCAAAACCTGAATATTCAATCAAATGAAAGGGCCCTTATAATGGTGGACGGAGATAAATCTCGTGTAAAATCACACGAGAATCTTCTCGTGTTAGATTACACGAGATAAACTGAAAAATAGAGTTCCTCTTATACTGGACGCATCAATGGCGTCACTAACATTCCCTTTGAAATCAGAACCTCCTTTTCCAACAATCAATGCTCCAATTACTTCAAACCCTTTCAACAAAAGTGTCCTCAAATCATCTGCACGGAAAAATTCAACTAAATCAATCACAAACGCACGGGCAAACAAAGAATCGAGATGATTGGGAGTTAGGGTTACTCGATTGATTCTCCGACGAAATCGTGTGAAAAGGGGTCGAGGGGTGGGTGTGAATGCACTGGAAGGTAGATATTGCGTGAGGGGAGAGACGAAGGGAGAACCTATCAACCATTGGAGACCTGCTTCGTTGTTGATGATGATATCGTTCGCAGTGTCCATGGGTGAACGATTGGAATTTTCCTGCGAAGTGTGTCGTGTGAATATACACGGTATAAGGAGAAAATATCGTGTAGAAACACACGAGACGGAAGGGAAAAATTGGAATATTTCGTTCCCTGTATTTTTCGTTCTCTGTATTTAGTATTTACCCATCTACTCCCTCCGTCCCATTACAAAGAGGAAAGTTTGACTTTTTTGGTCAACTGAAAAAAATTTTGACCATGATTTTATTAATATCTAGATATCTCTATGCAATTCTAAAAATTGTTATTGATAGTATTTCTAATGGTGAAGCAATAACAATTTTTAGAATTGCATAGAGATATCTAGATATTAATAAAATCATGGTCAAAAAATTTTTCAGTTGACCAAAAAAGTCAAACTTTCCTCTTTGTAATGGGACGGAGGGAGTATAGTATAAAGGGGTGGACATGGTTCGGTTCAAACTGCGGTTTGAGATCGAATCGAATCAAATCACGCATTTTGGTTTGGTTTTTTCTATAAATGGTTTAGCTTGGTTTGAAAATTTAATAAATCGTATGGTTCGGTTCAGCTCGCAATCTGGAACCTCAAAACCGAACCAAACCGAATCGAACCAAACAGATTCAGACCGAACCGCGGTTTGGAATCGTGAATCTTGAATTTGTAATTTTGTATCTTTATTTTAGACAATGTCTTGTAATTTGTTTTGAGATGGTTTCTTTTGTTGTACTTGTTAGAACAATGAACTTTCTGTTTACTAAAACTCATTCCTATTAGGATAGTAGTATTTGTGTTTTATGTTTAATATATATGATTGCTAGTTTGATAAAAAAAATATGTAAAGAGCAACGCTTTTAGTTGGACAGGTTTGTAGTTCGGATAGCGATCTAGACCGCAGTTCGGGAACCGTTTATGAAACCGTAGTTTGAGACCGAACCGAACCAAACCGAGGTGGTTTGGTTTGGTTTGGTTTGAAATTTTCTATGGTTCGGTTTGGTTTGGGATTAACCGAGTACTAGCGGTTTGGTCTCCAAATTCCTTCCAAACCGAACCAAACCAAACTATGTCCACCCCTAATAAATGGCAAAGGGGATGAACAGTACAAACAGTTTAATCTGTCAAATTTTTTATTTTGTCCTTACTAAGTTGTTTCTTTTCCATTTTGCCCTTAAAATTTTTTTTTAATTTTTTTTTTTTAAGTTAAAAAAATAAAAAATAATAATTTTTTTTAATTTAAAAAAAAAAACATGTGTCCTTGGACACGAACTTTTACTAGTGCTCTTAAAATGTTAGAGCTCTTTTATGGAGAAATTACACTTTTGCCCATATTTTTGGGGTATTTACAAGTTAGATCCTATTCTATCATTATTTTTAATTTAGATTTATTTTTGGGTTTTTAACCAATTTCGATAGAAAAAACCCGTTAAATAATCACGTGTTACTCATATGTCACTTAACGGAGGATATTTTCTAAGTTGTTTTTTGTCTTTTCAAATGGTTAAAAATGATATTTTATTATCAATATTTTTTATTAAAATCTATAGTATAAATGAGGGTGGCCCTTCCACTGTTCAATGAATAGTTTCAACGGCGGAAATTCCCATTTAGCCCTCACTATTTTGTCCCTTTTCCATTTTGCCCTTAAATTTTTTTTTTCTTTTAAATTAAAAAAAAAATTTAATTTTTTTTTTAAAAAAAAAACGTGGCCTTGGACACGAACATGGACTAGTTATTTATAAATGATTGTGTAAAAAATATTTATATATAATGATGTTTAACTAATATAAAGGGTTTAAATTAATTATTTTTTTAACAATTTGGAAATATGCAACCTCCAAACCCTAATCTAACCAAATCCCAATTTCATGAGTTGTGTTAAAAAAAAGAAAGAGTTATTTAAGATTTTTTTTTTTGAAACTATAAAACTATAAAAGAGAATATTCAAGAAAAAAAACTTTAAAAGAGGTTCATTCAAAATAAAATAGAGAGATGGTTAATTATGAAGAGTTTTTTTTTTTTTTTGGCTAAAAACAATAGTATTTGCTTAGTGTTGTCAAAAAAAGTTATTTATATTGCATCATATAAATATTATGATAATTTTTCTATTTTGGTTATCCATTTTCATTCAATTTGTATTAAAACAACAATGAAAGAGTTATAGTTTAAAAATATCATCTATTGAATGACACGTGATTTGCACGTGATCATTTAATAATTTTTTCTAACAAAATAGGTTAAAAATCCTAACATGCAAACATAATGACAACTTTGGAATTTAAATTGTAAACAGTGATGGAATATGGCATAAATTGAGAACACCCCCCAAACTTTGGGACCCAAAATGCAATTTCCCCCTCTTTTATATATTCTTTAGAGCTATCAATATGGGCTGACGGGCCCGCCATTATACGGGGCGGGCTGACCCAAATTTTTGGCGAACTGAAAATATGTCATCCCAACCCAACCTACCTTGGGTTAGTGGGCCAGGCGCGCCATGAGGGCCAATCAAATTTTTGAAATTTGGGTTTGAAATTGTGTATAAACGGATAACAAAAAAATCAAAAATCATATTAGTCAAACACAAACTGTCAAACACAATAATATCTCAAAAGATACCAAAAATTATAACAATAATAAAAAACACAAACAAAGATTTATATCAATATAAACTAATTATCAAGGTGTAAACAAATAAAATGTACGCAAATTCATGATCCCAGAAATAAAGATTCATATCAATAAAAATGTGGAGAGAGAGATAGATATACATGTGTGTGGATCGAAGACAGTAAAGGCAACGAATTAGTGGTCGGGATGGAGTGCACCGGCGGCGTCTACTTATGGTTTCTCCGTTTCTGTTCTCTACTTCTATCGAGTCTTTCTCAATTCCCATTTCACGGTGTGAGTCCACTTAAAAATAACGTCATTTTGTGGCCAAAAAAATATATACAAAAATATAGTGTGCTGGCCCACCCCGAGCCCGTTTTGGCGCGCATCCGTATGGGTGAGCCCGAATTGGCCCACTTTTATTTGGATTAATAGTTTTAAAATCCAACCCACCCTTATTGAATCGGGCTGGTCCGACGGGTATAAATAAGCCAAATTGACGGCTCTAATATTCTCACATGGTCATGCTAAACAATTAAGTAAAATCAATACTATATGTTTTCTTTTTGAAAAAAATAATAATCCAAATTTTTTTAAGGATACAAAAAGTGAATTTTTCTCAACTAATTATGTTTTAATAAAGTAATGCCCAAATAACAAAGTTGCCAAAGTATTACCCGAAGTATACATATTCTTAAAGTCGCTACTACTCATATTCTCAAAGTCGCTACTAGAGATTTTAAAGTTAGATTGAACTGAAGTCGCTTTAACAGCGTTTTCATTTTTATTTCATTCTATTTTTATACCAAAAAAGGATTTTGAAAACTTTAAAAAATCAATTTTTTAATTGAAACTGCTAATAGGATAATGACTTTAGTTTTAACTAGTTTTTTTTTTATTAATTTAAACAGAAATCGCTACTACCAATAGCGTTTCAGCGTTCCCTAAAATACACTTCAGTCTGTAATTAGACAGTTTCACATTTCACAAACTCACTCAAACTGGAATAGAAAAAAGGGAGTTGCTTGATCTTTATGTTCTCACATCTTAATACTTCATAATTGCTCAAGGATAAGAATCAAAGCATACAAGGTATACCTCAATCCCTCTCCTACTTTCTTTTCGTGATTAGATAATGAATATTAGGAATTTTATTTTGGAATTCTGATTGAGTGATAATGTTAAAATCAGGGTTTTGACATTCAATTTCATTTTGCAAGGCATATATGAAAGGGTTCCACTCGTTTTCATGATGAGCATCCATTCGAAGGTCGTATTTTTTAAAGTGGCCAAAATATACGCCTAGTGCTCAATATCGATGGAGCTATAGTAAGTTGATTGGTGAGTTATTTAATGCAATTGGTACCAGATCGAACAATGGTTCAATTGCAAGTTATCTGTAAACATTCTCATTCATTCGACCATGAAATTGTAGATTACTTTTCATTTGTCATTGTGAAAGCGTGAGCTTTTTAGGAAACCTTCTTGTTTCCTTATTTCGATATACTTCTATTATGGTAAGAAGATTTTGAAACTTTCATGAAAGATTTATTATTGTCCTACTTTGACAAGGTATTGTAAATAAAGTAAATATCTTTTATTTATGTACATAGTTTTATATTAGGACCAACCCACTAATATTCTATTTCTTTGTGAGTGTGATTTATGTTTTCATATAGGAAAAGAGATCTCACAAAGGAAGATGTTGATCACGTGAAGATCTTCTCCATGGTGCAGTATAAATACAAGGCATTCAGCACAAGAGAAGAGAACGGAATTTACGAGAGAAAATTACTTATTCTTCATAGTTTTCGACATTGTGTATTTAGGTTGTGAGTGAAGGTTGTGTCTTACATCCGTAACTCACATCTAGCTTTTCATAGAGTTCTCTTGTTTTACTTCTGACTAGAATAGGTCCTACTTGGAAAAGGGGAGTTGTTCTTGTCGTAGAAGGTGATTAGAACTCGTTTAGTATTTTCATATTTTAGTTTTTCACTTATTTGTTTTTGTAAGCAACAAAAGTTTTTATAGTGAAAAGTTTTTGGGCGTAAGCCTAGTTTGCTGATCACATTGATCAGTAAGCGTAAATAATTCTTGAGTTATTGCTTTTAATTTGTTTTATTCCGCTGCATTATCTGTGGATGTGTGGACAGTTGTGAGACACATCTGTACTCACATCTGTTGTTTGTTGTGTGATTGAAGCTACCTAGCTACACGAAACTTTCAATTGGTATCAAATCCAACTCTCGATATATTACTGAGTGTTGATCCAGAAAGTGTAGTCATTATGGAATGCCAAAATCACCAAAACAGGCCTCCTGTCTTGGATGGTACGAACTATTCTCTTTGGAAGTCTAAGATACGTAATTACATCAAAAGTATTGATGAAAGGGCTTGGATGTGTATCCTTGTTGCATGGAAACTTCCTACTGTGGAGAAGAAGCCTGCGTCTGGTGTTGGTGAGTCTATTTTCGAAAGAAAACCTGAAGATCAATGGACTCTTGAAGAAATTCAAGCTGCTAACTACAATTCAAAAGCTATGGGTGCTATTTCCAGCCATGTTTCTGGGAATATGTACAAGCTTATCACTAATGAGAGTGTAGCCAAAGCTGCTTGGGATATTTTGCAAACTCAATGTGAGGGAGCACCAAGTGTAAAAGCTACGAGGCTTAGAATTTTAATGGATAGGTTTGAGTTACTTCGAATGGAAGAAACTGAGGATATTGTGTCATATGCTGCTAAGATTCATGAGATTTCAAATGAGTGCACAAGTCTAGGAGAATCTATCTCCAATGCAAGACTTGTGAGTAAGATTTTGAGGACCTTACCTGAAAGGTTCAACATAAAAGTGGCTGTGATTGAGGAAACTAATGACACCAATACCGTAGGTCTAGACAAAATTGTAGGTATTTTGACTGTGTTTGAGCTAAACCTTGAAGCTCAGAAAAAGAATAAAATACACAGTCTTGCTCTCAGAAGTGCTGCTGCATTACCAAAAGAGCTTGTAGAATTATCCTCTGAGATTGACAAGTCAAATCTTGAAGAAGAGGATGTAGTTCTTATTTCAAAGAAATTCAGTTCAATACTGAAGAATAAAAGGATAATGATAAGTAAATTTCCTAACAGACCTACTCCCAGTGCTACTGAAAAGCCAAAACTCAGCACTGATAAAGGATTCAAGAAACCAAGCTTTGAAATCAACAAATCCTCTGAGTTTGTTCAATGTAGGGCATGTCGTGGCTTTGGTCATTATGTCAATGAGTGTGCCAATACACTCAAAAAGAAGGGAATGAGCTTAACTGCTACCCTTAGTGATAGTGAGGATGAAGATGAAGTTGCTAACATGTCTATTATCAATTGCCTTTCTGTGTTTAATGCCTTCTGTGCAGATATAGAAGATGGAGGTTCTGAAAATTCCTTGGATGTGGTCTCAGATGTGTACACATCTGGTGACACATCTGACCTAATGCTGAATTGTTTCACAGTTAAAGGAGATTCTGATGATGAAGATAGGGACGTCCCCTATGAGGAACTTATTGCAACATACAAGGAGTTGCATACAGATTGGATGAAAAGATTGGACAAGATTAAGGTACTTGTTAAGGTAAATAAATCTCTTTCTGATAAATTAGCTGCTTGTGAAGATGAAAAAGCTATACTTTCAAAGGAAAATGATGTTCAAAAAGATACCATTGCAAACTTGAAGTCCTTGTGACCAAAAGAGAAGTTGAGCTTGAGAAATTCAAAAATGAATGTGAGAAAGCTGAGAGTACATTTACCAAGTTAAACAAAAGTAATATGAAACTTGATGAAGCTATCTCTATAGGTCAGCTTAACAAAACTGGTTTGGGCTTTGTAAAAAGTAATTTTGTAAAGGAGGGATGTGAGACTTCTACTTCAAAAGGTGTGGAAAAACCAATTTTTAGAGAAAAACCCCTTTTAGGTGAGAAAATACCTAGGAAGAGGCACTACATCTGCCACTATTGCCTTGCTCCTGGTCACATTAGGCCCTTCTGTTACAAACTCAAGGCTGATAAAAAATCTGGTCACTTCAATCAGCCTCAGATGTGTGAGAAGATGTATACACATCCGAACACACATCCGGGTAATCTGAGACCTCTGCAACCCAAAAGGAAAGCTGTAAAGCAGTGGGTGGCCAAACCAATTGCCACCTGCAATGTTGTTTACTCTTCCCTCAAGAGTACTGTCTCTGGCACTTGGTATTTTGATAGTAGGTGCTCTAGGCACATGACTGGAAACCAAGCAGTCCTCCTTGACTATGAAGTGATTAATGGGGGGAAGGTAAACTTTGGTGGAGGTGCTCAAGGAAAGATTGTTGGGAAAGGAACCCTAGATGTTAAGGGTCTCCCAAAATTGCACAATGTGTACCATGTGGAAGGCTTGAAAGCCAACCTAATAAGCATCAGTCAACTGTGTGATGATGATCTTTATGTGAAGTTTGATAAGCACTTGTGTGAAGTGTTTGATAAGGATAATACCTGTGTGTTTACTGGTCCTAGATCTGCTGACAATTGTTACCAATTTGGTGACAATCTTTCTTGCCTAAGCTCAAAAGCTAATGATGTCAATCTGTGGCATCAAAAATTAGGGCATGCTAGCTGTAGAACTCTGGAAGAACTTCAAAGGTTTGAAGCTATTAAAGGCCTCCCTAAACTGAACTTCAAGAACCCTGATGTCTGTGGTTCATGTCAAAAGGGAAAGCAAACAAAAGCATCACATAAAAAGGTCCAACAATGCTCCACTTCTAGGTGTTTGGAGATGATTCATACTGACTTAATGGAACCTATTGAAGTAGAAAGCTTTGGTAGGAAAAAGTATGCCTTTGTGTGTGTTGATGATTATTCTAGATACACTTGGGTAATGTTCTTAAGAGAAAAATCTGAAACAATTGGAGAATTCAAAAATTGGTACAAAAGGGTTAGAAAACTTTATGGTCTTAAGACTGTGAGGATTAGGTCTGACCATGGCACTGAATATGAGAACCAAATATTTACTAATTTTTGCAATTCTAAGGGAATCACACATGAGTTTTCTGCACCAATTACTCCACAGCAAAATGAAATTGCTGAAAGAAAGAATAGAGCTCTGCAAGAAATGGCTAGGGTCATGCTAAGTTCTAAAAACCTGTCCAAGAAATTCTGGGCAGAAGCTTTGAACACTGCTTGTCACATTGGCAATAGGGTGTTTCTAAGAATTGGTAGCACTGTCACTCCATACCAAATCCTCCTTGGAAAGAAGCCATTTGTGAAATATTTTCATGTGTTTGGATGTGTTTGTTACATTCTCAATGATAGAGAATATCTGTCCAAGTTTGATTCAAAGAGTAACAAAGCAATTTTCATGGGCTATTCCACAAATAGTAGAGCTTACAGAGTTTTTAATCTCAAAACTAAGACCATTATGGAATCTGTTAATATTATATTTGATGACTCACTTGATCTTAACCTCAAGACTGCTGAGGATGATGTTTCAGGTTGCTTACTGGACTGGAAAGATAAGTAAACAAAGTCTTTGGAGAACCAACAATGCTTTGATCTTGAAAAACCGGGTGAACTCGATAAGGATGTAACCAAGGATGTGGACACATCTGCTTCCACATTCTGAACCCACATTCGCTCCCACATCCACTCAAAATCTTGTAACCGAGGACGGTTCCTCGATTCGATCGGGGATGATGCTCCAGATGGTAATGTGGATGGGTGTGTGGATAGATCAAAGGATATTCCTTCAAAAATCCAGAAAAACCACCCCACTTCACAAGTTGTGGGAGATGTGCATGCTCAAGTGAGAACTAGACAAAAGAACAAAGTGGACTATAGAAAGATGGCTGGTTTGTGGAGTTGCTCCTCAGCATAATCCCAAGTAAGCTTTTGTTGTTTTGTTTCAAAGATTGAACCTAAGAATATTGCTGAAGCATTGAAAGATGCTGACTGGATTCTTGCCATGCAAGATGAATTAATTCAATTTGAGAAGAATGAGGTGTGGACTCTTGTCCCTAGACCCTCACATGGTAATGTCATAGGAATAAAATGGATTTTCAAGAACAAAACTGATGAGCAAGGTGTGATCATTAGAAATAAAGCTAGGTTAGTTGCTCAAGGTTACACTCAAATTGAGGGAATTGATTTTGAGGAGACATTTGCTCCTGTTGCTAGGATTGAGTCCATTAGGCTTCTGTTAGCCATTGCTTGTTATCTCAAGATTACTCTTCATCAAATGGATGTTAAGAGTGCTTTTCTAAATGGGATATTAAATGAGGAAGCCTATGTTGAACAACCTAAAGGCTTTGTGGACTCCAAGTATCCAAACCATGTGTATAAGTTGAAGAAAGCTCTGTATGGGCTAAAGCAAGCCCCTAGAGCTTGGTATGGTAGGTTGACAGACCATTTGCTTCACCTAGGATTCAAGAGAGGTGAGGTTGACAAAACATTATTTGTGAGGAGAAATAAAAAGGAGATTCTTGTGGCACAAATCTATGTGGATGATATTGTGTTTGGGTCAAATTATGACCCTATGCTGGCTGAGTTTGTGGATAGCATGACTTCCACATTTGAGATGAGTATGATAGATGAGTTGAACTTTTTCTTAGGTCTACAGATTAAACAATTCAAAGATGGCATGTTCATCTCACAGTCTAAGTATGCCAAGAATCTTGTGAAAAAGTTTGAGCTTGAACACTCTTCACATCAAAGAACACCAATGGGATCTTTCCAAAAGCTAAGTCATGATTCTGATGGTGAGAGTGTTGATCAAACACTGTACAGAAGCATGATAGGAAGTCTGCTTTACCTCACTGCAAGTAGACCTGATATTATATACAGTGTGTGTCTCTGTGCAAGATACCAAGCCAACCCTAAGGTGTCCCACCTTAAAGCCTTGAAAAGAATCATTAGATATGTGAGTGGGATTGTGAACCTAGGACTGCATTACTCTAAAGAAACAAACACCAATTTGGTTGGGTACACAGATTCTGATTGGGCTGGAAATAGTGATGATAGAAAGAGTACCACTGGTGGATGTTTCTACCTAGGAAATAACCTTGCGTCTTGGTATATTAGGAAGCAGAATTGTGTGTCCTTATCCACTGCTGAGGCTGAATATGTTGCCCTTGGGAGTTGTTGCACACAACTACTTTGGATGAATCAAATGTTGAAAGACTATGGATTAAATAGCAAAATTTTGACTGCTTTTTGTGATAACAAAAGTGCCTTGGACATATCTAAAAATCCTGTCCAACATTCTAGAACAAAGCACATTGATATTAGACATCATTTCATTAGAGATCTTGTAGAACAAAAAACTGTTGGTCTGAAATTTGTTTAGACTGAAAATCAATTGGCTGATATATTTACAAAGGCATTAGATTTGGAGAGATTTTCCTCCTTGAGGAAGTCTCTTGGTTTGTGTGATATCTAAGGTTGAGAGCACAAATGTGTCTCACATCCTCTAACACATCTGTATATTAGATTAACTGAAAAAAAATATCATGCATTAGCACGAAATTTCTCAGCGTGGTCACTTGTGAGTCTTCATCTTTGTCATTATTTTTGATCACTTAATTGTGAGCACTTCCTGTTCATGTCATCTTTTGATGACTTGATATAACCTTCCTAGGTATCTCACAGTGGGTGCTATGAAAAAAAAATGTGAGAAACAACTGCTTCACCCTTAGTATGAAGCCAGACCATTGTGATCAAGTGATTTTCATAAGAAAACTTGAAGTCAAACTTGACAAGATCATTGGGAAAAAAGGCTATCTTTGGGATCAAGTAAAGTGAAAGCTACTCACAATGCAAAATCCACAACAAAAAAATTGGTGGATGCATCCTAGAGGCTGTGCAGATTGGATTATTGCTCATTGACTTTTTGTGATCTAAATGTGTCCCCATATGTGACTCACATCCTATGCCACATCCATAAGCTGAGAATATTTCCATCACCTGTGTGTTTGCATCATGCTAGGCATATTACATTTTTTTGGTCATATAGGACCTTTGTAAATATGTTAGTTAATTTATTTTCATTCTTAATTTATTCTTTGATTTTATAGGTTTTTGATCTCCAATGTCTTTCATGAAAGAAAAGGTGTGTATCATTCCTTGTTTGAAAAGGTTGGAAAATTCGATTGGGATTCTGTTTTTTATTTAAAAAAGGATATGGCTGAATTATTTTTGTTTCCATAAAAATCTATCAAAATCTTGTTTTATTTTAATTCCCTATTTCTTCGAAGGTGGTTGTGTGTGGTAATCTCAAAGGTTTCTAGCCGTTGGAGGACTCCTAAGGAATTTGGGTTGAGTGAGACCTTTTTGGAGAAGGATTCCAAGTTTCAGTTGGAAAGGGGGAGCTGTGAGTATTTATGAGCCCTCTACCGCCATTACTCTCGAAGAAGAAGAAGAAGAAGAAGAGGTAATTGCTCCTCTTGTTAGAACTAGGGCTCAATCTGCAAATCCTCCTCACTCAGTTGTTGACCCTGTTATTACTCCTTCTGAAACTGTTCCTGTTAGTACCCGGTCCTAAAAAAAGATATTTTAATCTTGTTCCTAAAAGAATTGTTTTGGACTGATTAGGGCTAACAAAACCCTAATTACTCTTTTAAACATTTCTCTTTCTCGCGCCGTCAAAAGCCGCTGACGTGAAGGCTACGCCTGGTAAAAAGGTTCGATCGACCCTTCTCGTAAAAAGGTTCAATCGACCCTTCTCGTAAAAAGGTTCGATCGACCCTTCTCGTAAAGGTTCGATCGACCCTTTTAAGGTTCGATCGACCCTTCTCCAGAAAGGTTCGATCGACCCTTTTAAGGTTCGATCGACCCTTTTAAGGTTCGATCGAACCTTTTCTTCGGTCCATCAGCCGCCAAGGCCCACTTCCCGAGCACTATAAATACGTTCACACCTCTTCACATTTGAAGGGGGAGGAACACAACACACAACACATTCTCAGCGGAAAAGTCAAGACTAAACTTGAGTTTTCCATTCCACACATTTCTCAATAGCGTTTCGAACATTCTTCAAATCTTGCTAGATTCGACCCCAAAGCCTTGCCACAATTGGTAAGTCTTTTATTTAATATTCCGTTCTTTATTATTATTATTGCCATACTAGATTAAGATAATTTATTTGCATGCCTAATATGTTCTAATTGTGCCTATATGCTAGATTTAGGACTGTTTTAATATATTTAAGTATGTATAGCCGATGATGATCTAAGGTTTCGTCCAAGAAACCCGATGGATCTAGGAACTATTTCTTTCTTTCCTCCTTAGTAACAATCATCCCATGATCAACAATTCCCCAAGAATGAACGTTGATTAGTGTACCTTCCGAGGGCCTAAATCAAAGGTTCTAGGGTGTGATCATCCGTTAATTCTTTCTCTCCCCTCCTCCTTATGCATGATACCGCTTCTTCTATCTATTCCTGTAAACACCGCACACAACCAACACCCCACATGCTAGAAAGACCAACCCGTCGAGCAATAGGAGTGATAACGTTTCTTCTTCTGTTGTAACTTGACCCCCGAACCCAATCACATGCTTAGCCTTTTTTCAATGCTTTGGGCTATATCAAAGCGGCGTGGCGACTCTCATAAAATTAAACTAATATTTTTAATATGGTTTAAATCGAGTGTCACTTAATGAATATCCCATTTCGGTCCGACTTTCCATAATTATTTATTTTAAACCTCAGAATGCGTGTTGCATCGGAACGGGGTATTCAGAGTTCCCCATGCTGAACCCATTGATCCTGTTCCATCCTCTCCTATCGAGCTATCTGATCCTATTATCCCCATTCCTACTCCTACTCCTGTGGTTGATGCTCCCACTCCTGCTATTAATGCTCCTGTCCCTGAGGATACAAATCCTGTTAATGATTCATCTGTGTTTAGTGATGAGGATCCTTTAGCAAATATTTTGATGGAGTTGAAAGGAAATAAAAAGGTGGCTGCTACTGACCTAGAGCCCATTGAGGAAGAAGCTTATGAATCTGAGTCTAGCTATGAGAGTGATGATACTGCCTCAGATGTCAACTTCAAGCTGGGAAGGGATGAGATTGAACAAGAAAAGGAGGACCAAGAAAAGGATACCTCTTCTGGTGATGAGACAGAGGTAGAATCTGTCAAAGAGCAAGCTCCTGCAAAGGATGTGTCTGAAGATGTTCACACATCCAGACGCACATCCACCAGAAAGAAGGCTGATAAGGGTATTTCTTCAACTCTTTCCATTACTGCTGCCCCTAAACCCTTTTCTAAGAAATTTTTAACCAAGAATGCCTCTGAAAGGTATGGTCTAATTTCTAATAAGGCTTTTATTGTAGAGATGAAAAGATATAGGTAAACTTTCTTTAAATTGGGAATGGATAAATTTTTTGAAGAGAGAGGCATGTTTTTAACTGTGGATCACCCTCTCCCTTTCTATCCTAAGATGGTGTATGAATTTTATGCCAACTTAACTAAAAGTCTAGATAGATGCTACTCTCCCCTCTCTGTCTATGTTAGAGGAAAGTTTGTCCCCTTTTCCCCTGCTGTAATCAATGATTTTCTTGGCTTGGATAATTCTGTGGATCAATTAGTTGGTGTGCCTGATGAAGAAGTTGTGTCTGCCATCACCCATGGCAAATTAACCACTTGGCCTGTAAAGCTAAAAGATTTGGAAAGTGGTTCTTTATCCTCTCTTTATTGCTTTCTCCATACTATTCTTGCTGCCAACCTTTGCCCCTCAAATAACAAGACCTCTGTGACTAGGGTGCAAGCTGATCTACTGTATAGGTTGGGTATTAATAGGAATATCAATTTTGGAGATTTCATTTTTAGGAAAATCTGTGCATATGGAGAGTCACCCTCTAAGAAGTGGTCTTTACCCTATCCCTCTCTAATCTCTCAAATTCTGGTTTCAAATGGTGTTAAGCCTGAGAAAAATGAAGATAAGGTCGAAAAGTTTGATTTGTTTAAGGAGACCAAAACCCTTCTAGACCCTAAGAAAAGATATGTTGATCTCCCTTTGGGTGCTGTCCCTGAAATTGCTATGCCAGATGTGGACACAACTGAACCCACATCTGAAGATCCTTTTGAGGCTCAAATGAAGGATTTGGATGCTGAGATTGCAACTGCTGAAGCTCAAGTTCATACCTCCACTGCCCATGCCAATAATCTCAAAGCCCTTAAGGATAGACTCCTCAAATGGCATGCTAAACTTTCTGCTCAAAAAGGGGGAGATGAACATGCACCTGCTGCTGCTGGAAATAGGGTTTGGGATGCTGCTGTATCTGCTGCTGGCTGGAGGAGTTGGGAACTTTGAATTAAGGGGAAGAAGACTTTTTGATAGTTATTTTTAATGGTTTTAAGACAATTTTTTAATTTCTGGTTTTAGTTTTTAAACAATGGGTTGTAATAGCTTTAATTAGGATGTTGTTGAATGGTTGTTTTGCTTTTGCTTTTTAATGAACTGCTAGTTTTCTGCTCTAACCTGGCTTATGCAGTTTTTATGTGTAGATGTGTATACACATCTGGACACACATCCATTCAGGGGGAGTTATGTTTATATCTGTTTTTTGTGGTCATAAATGTGTTTATCATAAATCTTTGGTTTTGACCAGAAAGTCCAAAATAGGGGGAGATTGAAAGCGTGAGCTTTTTAGGAAACCTTCTTGTTTCCTTATTTCGATATACTTCTATTATGGTAAGAAGATTTTGGAAATTTCATGGAAGATTTATTATTGTCCTACTTTGAAAAGGAATTGTAAATAAAGTAAATATCTTTTATTTATGTACATAGTTTTATATTAGGACTAACCCACTAATATTCTATTTCTTTGTGAGTGTGATTTATGTTTTCATATAGGAAAAGAGATCTCACAAAGGAAGATGTTGATCACGTGAATATCTTCTCCATGGTGCAGTATAAATACAAGGCATTCAGCACAAGAGAAGAGAACGGAATTTACGAGAGAAAATTACTTATTCTTCATAGTTTTCGACATTGTGTATTTAGGTTGTGAGTGAAGGTTGTGCCTTACATCCGTAACTCACATCTAGCTTTTCATAGAGTTCTCTTGTTTTACTTCTGACTAGAATAGGTCCTACTTGGGAAAGGGGAGTTGTTCTTGTCGTAGAAGGTGATTAGAACTCGTTTAGTATTTTCATATTTTAGTTTTTCACTTATTTATTTTTGTAAGCAACAAAAGTTTTTATAGTGAAAAGTTTTTGGGCGTAAGCCTAGTTTGCTGATCACATTGATCAGTAAGCGTAAATAATTCTTGAGTTATTGCTTTTAATTTGTTTTATTCCGATGCATTATCTGTGGATGTGTGGACAGTTGTGATACACATCTGTACTCACATCCGTTGTCTGTTGTGTGATTGAAGCTACCTAGCTACACGAAACTTTCACATTGAGTATGATAATGGTATGGAGATTAAGTTTGATTTTTCGAATCAATTTGTTGGTATGAGTAACTTACAGAGATGTACGTGGTGATGAATTATGTCGACATTGAACATGCTCAAGAGTTTGAAATCTTAATGGCTCAGATATCTTTCATGTGAATTATCCAAGTTGCTACCATGAGACAAACGTTGGTCTAAGTACAAAAAACATGTAGAACATGAATCGCATAATGATTATGATGATGATGAAGAAAATATAGAATTGCTACTAAAAGATGATGATAATATGAAAATTCTAGTAGTGATACTGATATAAGCGGGGCTATAATGGGGCAAGACATTTGGTTACTTACGAAGTGCCGGAGAATCACATGTATGAGAAAGAAAACTATCCTTTTATCATGATATTTGAAAGTACCCCAATGCGAAGCGCACCCATTTTAGTGTTCAAGAGACTTCAGATGACTTTTCTTTGATAAAACATATTTGGAACATCATTGGAATTACAGAAAGATTTTTAAAAAAGGAAGGACCTCGTTGAAATAAGTCAAAACTTTGAGACTTTGCGCGTATTAAAGGAAACATTTGAATTTTGGTTGGATCTAGAAGGATATGTTAACGGGAAAAGCAGTTGAACTAGCTTGCCGCACAAGACCTTCTTGCCTTGGATGTTCCTGTCGCGTGACAAGATCTCTGTCATCGGAGATCTTTAAATAGAACGCTTCTCTATCAGTGTTTGGATCACAATCTATATCCTCACAATTCAAGTTTCTCTCCTATATCCAATTCTACAAGAAATTCAAGGCTGAAGATCAAATTCTAAGGATGATACAAGGCTAAATCATGTGATCCTACAAGACTAGAAAATATTCTATAATCCCGTTATCCGAGATGATCTCATTTGGCATCCCATATCTACACATGATGTTTTCTTTGACAAACTGGGCCACTTTTTTGGAAGTGAGGACCTTATAAGATTTTTCTTCCACCCATTTCGTGAAGTAGTCCACTGCCACTAACACAAACTCATGCCCATTGCTTCCAGCCGGGGCTATCTTCCCTATTACGTCAATACCCCAAGTTGCAAATTGTGAAGGAGTCGTCATGCAGTACAGGTCGTGAGGCAGGAGATGATTAAGGTTGGCAAACCACTGGCATTTATCGCACTCTCGGACATGCTGAACACAGCCTGTTTCCATGGAAATCCAGTAGTAACCCATTCTGAGGATCACTTGCATTAACGCTCTGGTATTCATGTGAGGACCCCAGGGACCATATGGACTCCGTTCATTAGCTCTCTTGACTTTTCTTTGGTGACACACAGAAGAAGTGGTCCTTGGTATCACTTTTTGTACAGATCGCCTCCTAGGATGACATAGTGAGAGGCCAGCCATTTCAAGGCTTGCAAGCTTTTAGCTTTGATGCCTTCCTTCAGCTTACCTTCTTCGTCTCTAAAAGCTGACTCCCCATCTTTGAGAAACTGGTAAACTTGATTGTACCAAGGTTCCTTGACAAGCTCAGGTCCCAATTCTATCTCGCAACAGAAAGTTGGGGCTTCCCTTCTACCACTCTGAATGGTTTTACTGCCTTTCCCTTGGGGATCTCTACCAATGAGGCTAGAGTAGCTAAGGCATCTGAAAATCTATTCTTGTCTCTTGGCAGGTAGTGGAAGGTCACTTCTCTGAACTGCTCCGTCAATTTTTCCATTTAGGAATGATACCTCTGGTGGTTAGGATCCGCAGTCTTCCATTTGTTAGAGACCTGGTTAATGATCAAGGCTGAGTCTCCGTAGACCTCGAGTTCCTTGACATTTCTTTCTAGGGCAGCCTCCAAACCAGCTATACAGGCTTCATACTCTACCGCATTTTTTGTGACAGAGAAGTTCAGCTTGATGGATATTGGCGTATGCTCATCTTTCGGGTATACCAACAACATTCCTATGCCAATTCCCCTTTTGTTAGCAGCTCCGTCAAAGAAGAGTTACCATCGATTCTCAGGCTCAACAACGAAAATCCCTTCATCTGGAAACTGGGGTTCAGGCCCTCAGTCCTCATTGCTAGGGAAATTTGCCAGATGGTCTGATAGTGCTTGACCCTTGATTGCCTTTCTTGTCACATAGTTGATGTCAAATTCTGCTAGGAAGAATGACCACTTTGCTAGGCGCATCGAAAGGGAAGTTTTGTCGAAGATATACTTGATGGGGTCCATTTCCGAGACCAGATTCACAGAATGGGCCTGCATGTAGTTTTTCAGTTTCTCGACTACCCAGACTAGTCCTGCACAAGTCTTTTCACACGCCGAGTAATTGAGCTCACTCCCTTGCAGCTTTCGACTAACAAAGTAAATGGCATTTTCTACCCGAGAATCCTTCTTTTCCTGGGCCAGCATATCCCCAACTGCCGTGTAAGTGACAGTGAGATAGAGCAGAAGAGGTTTCTATCCATGCAGGGGGCACAATACCAGGGGATTTACTAAGTATGCCTTGATTTGGTCAAAGGCATCCTGGCATTCTTCATTCCATTCTGTATCAACGTTTTTCTTCATAAGCTTGATGATGGGCTCACACATGGTAGTCAGCTGATTGACGAAATGGCTGATGTACTGTAACTTGCCCATAAAGCTTTTGACTTCTGTCTGGGTTCGAGGTGGCCTCATGTCCATTATGGCTTTGATCTTTCGGGGATCGGCTTCAATGCCTCGCTCCATGACCTTATACCCAAGCACTTTTCCCCTTGTCACTCCAAAGGTGCATTTTGCAGGGTTCAGTCTCATAGAATGTTGTCTTAACCACTCAATGAACTTTTGCAGGTCGACAAGGTGTTGTCTATCCACGCCTTTAGAGTGGATAATCATATCATCGACATAGACCTCGATTTCCTAGTGGATCATGTCATGAAAGAGTGCAGTAGTTGCCCTTTGATACGTAGCCCCAGCGTTTTTCAACCCAAAAGGCATCACTGTGTAACAGTACGTCCCCCATGGTGTGGTGAAAGCTGTCTTTTCCTGGTCCTCTTCGGCCATCTTGATCTGATTATAGCCAGCAAAACCATCAACGAAAGACTTGACTTCGTAGTTGGCCGTGGCGTCCACCAAAATGTCTATGTTTGGCAACGGGTAATCATCCTTGGGACTGGCCCTGTTTAGATCCTGGAAATCTACACAGCAGCACACCTTCCTGTTGGCTTTAGTCACAGTCACGATATTAGACAACCAGGTCGGGTATTCAATAACCCTAATGAATCCTACCCGCAACATCTTTTCAATTTCCTCCAGTGAGTACCCCGACCCGAACTCGTGTTTTTGGGTATGCTTTCATTTTTTGGGCTCATTTAATTTTGGGCTCATTATTTTTCATTAGTTTTGGGCCTTATTCACTTTGGCCCATTCTGCCTGAAAACGAACCGGTGTCATACGACACCCAAATTCATTCCCAGTCAAATATAAATAAGGGATAATATCCCATTTGTAAGAAGGGAGGGGGGACACACACAGAAAAGGGGCACGCCCACTTTCTCTCTCTTTCAATACTCAGACTCTCAATTCTTCCTCACGAAGCAATTAAATTCCTCTCTCTCACTTCACTCTCTCTCTATACACAAGAACAGAGAGACTCCCATCCCCAATCATTCTTCTTCCTCCAATAGAACAATGGTGACCTCCTCACCATTCTCTCACCCAATCAGTCGACAAATCACCCTAAAACCAGGTCGCCGATGACTTCCCTCACCAACCATTCACCGGCGACCACCAAACTCCTCTCCAATCGTCTTTCCAAGGCCATTCGCCGGTGACTTCACCGGCAACCCAAGGCGTCCTCCATCATCGCCCTCTCCCTCTAAATCGGCCGGAGCACCCTCCTCACTGTTCTCCATCGAATCCCACTCTCTAAATCATCAAATCGGTTGGCCGGCGAACAAGCCCATCACCAGTCCTCTCTCTCTCTAAAACCATTTACCCGGCGAATCAATCCCCTTCAATCTCTCTAATTTAAATCAACAGCCCACCACCGGCGACGGGCTCCCTCTATCTCCATTCACCAACGACCACTGCCTCACCTGGGCTCCATTTCTCTGTGTACCCAACTCACGGTTGAGTTCTCCGTATCCAAATCGGTGACCCGTCTCCCCGGCCCTGTTCCAGTCCTTGATGTCACTTCGCTCAATTCAAGCCGAGCCTTGAAGCCATTTCTGAGCTCGATCTCTCTCCCCAGTTCCGAAGCCGTTTGAAGCTCCTTATACCTAACGTGGTATAAGGATCGTGGACACTATGAGGGTAACGAACCCTAACCTTCTCTCTCCCTGTTTTATGCGATTGCCTTGGTTCAATATTGCTGTGGTGTAAAAATCTGAGTATGTTGATGTGGTTGTAACTTCAGTCAGCGTGTAATATGCCTTGGTTTCTATTCACGTTGTTCATGTTCAGATTCATATGCTATATCTAAGCGTTGTTTGAACCGTGGATTATATTCGTGTTATTCATGCTCAGATTTATATGTTTAATCTGTACAATGGTTTGAGCATTTCTTTTGTGATTTAAACACAAAGATGAGTGTGAATCATCTATATTCACACTCATCTTAGTGTTGATTCCATCCCCCATGGCTTCTGATCCATGTGCTTAAATCTTGATCATGCTTGTCTGAGTTAGGAGGTGATGGCCCATCATTCATATTTGGCCATCAACGCCATATGATCCTCCCACAATACTCATTTATTACTGTTGTTGCTTGAGTTAGGAAGTGAGGGTTCTTTAATTGTGACCCAAGAAATGTGGTCATTCACATTGGGTCACTGAAACCCCATGACCTTCCCATAATACTCTTTATCTCATTATCTTCATTGTTCTAGTTAGCTTCTTAGCTTTAGAATGATATTGGTGGCATGACCACTCTCTTTTGTAAGAGACAGTCTGAGCATGGCTCCCTGTGTCATACGACATCCACGCTCCTGGGTAATCCTGTGTCGTGTGACACCCAAGGCTCTGAGCAGTCATGTGTCGTATGACACCCGTGGCCCTGGACAGACTGCCTCAACCCATTCCCTTGTAATTCATTTTCATTAATTGTAAGTGGGATGTGGCCTCTCACAGTAAAAAGGTTCACAAGTTGTAATCTCTCATTTTAATCAATAAAATAAAGCATCAAAATGCATTTTATTACATATATCGTCTCACACAATTGCACACACTTTTGAATGGTCTTGAATGTTGAACATAGAAAGACTCGTCAACGGACGAGGTGTGTTGGGTGAACTCTCAAGTTCTTTCCAACACGTAACCTGACCCCCGGACCCAAAAGTCTCTTAAAAAAGGTTTTTCAATGTTTTTCTTAAAAACGGCGTGGCGACTCCCAAGATAAAATCATATTTTATCTTTTACATTCATTCATTTTCAGGCGAGCGTTCATTCAGTGGCGACTCTGCTGGGGACTTGAAACCTATTTTCAAAAGTGGGTCAAACTTTCGTGATTGTTCAACATTCACTTCATTCATATATGTGTGCTTTGTTATGTGACATAATATGTGTATAAATGCATTTAGTGCTTTGTTTTATTCCCTCCCCTTCCTGGCTTCCTGCTTTATTGCATTAGGTGCTTGGGGCTGAGATTTTGCATTGTGCTTGGAGGCTGGGGCTGGTCCCGGTTTATTGTTCAGATTATGATGTGACTCCTTATGTCTCGTGACACAATTGACCTCATCAGTCTTGTGTCACGCGACATAAGTGGTCAAGTTACATGATTTGATTTCTTTGTACAGGTTATGATTGTGGGGCAGTCCCCCATGATCAAATTATTAATCCCCGATTATTATACTCTGTGGGGTGTGCGTGTGTTATTTTCCTTCATCCCCTTTTCCATAAAAAAAAAAAACAAAACAAAACAAACAAAAAAAACAAAAAATCTTTTACAAAAAGCAAAAAAATATATTTTTCTAGAAGATACCTTCACACTACTCACACTCTACCTGCACATAGAGTTAGAACCCGGGAGTGTACGGACGGCATCGTGGACAGTGACGTGTTTCGCTTACGCTTGAGCGCCTAAAGTCCTCCTAGCCTGTGAGTCAGCCAACACTTGTCCGTGACACACTTTTTACCGTGACCGGTTGGTTTTTGGCAAAATACTTTTCAAAACATTTTTCAAACTCGATTTTCAAAATTTTCTCACAAAGTCCGAGTCGTGCTTCGTCTCCAAAATCTTGGCATACTCTCCCTCTTCATGTCGAAATTACGACATAACTCAACGTGAGTACATGTCAAAATCTTGACACGTCTCGACGTAGGTACATGCCGATTTCTCGATTTGGCTTCACAAGAGGTCATAATGCATTTTCGACATGTGCTAACGCGAGACCATGTCGAATTTTTGACACATACTAACGAGAGGCCATGCCGAAATTTCGCCATGAAGCGACGAGAGGCCATGTCGGATTTTCGACTCGAAAAGAGGAGAGGTCATGAAGAATTTTTCCCAGGATTTTACCTGCAAATTGCGGTCTCGTACATTCAAACGTACTTTCGACCCACTCTCTTTCCGAGTCTAGACGTTGACTTGGACTTGATTTTGAAAATCTTGAGTTTGGTTTGTTTTGACTTGTATGCCCATTTGTTCATTTTGCCTTTTGATTGGTGGGTTCCACATGCCCTATATGACCTCTGCCGGGATTGTCCGTCCCGGGAGTGCAATACCGGCGGAACCCACTAGTCTAGGAACAGTGTAGAATGCGAAAAAGAAGGTGTCCCCCTTTTCCAACCATTCTTAGGACTAATAATAAATTAAAAAAAATGATTTTACTCAGACAATTAATAAGATGTTGCATGAGTCCATCTCCTCCCTCTCCCATACCTCCTCAAGGTTCTCTATCCGCCACCTTACAAATCACCCCTTCGCCTCTACAGCTACGGCAAGTTGGGTGTGCGCTCTCGTTCCCGGCGCTCATTGGTCCATGTTCCCAAGGAGGAAGCAGTTCAAGTGCCCGAGTGATCTTCATCTGACTCAGAATCCGAGATGTCTGGTGCAGAAAATGTGGTGGCTAGCCAGTCTGGAGTTCCTCCCATCTGAAGACAGAGAAGTCAATCAGTCTTCGTAGGTTCTAGAATGTCCCTTTCGGGCATCGAGTCTGTCAAGTCCAAGATGGACCGGTCTTTTCTTTCAATGATAAAAATCTTTGTTTCTCTTCTTGCTAGACTCGAGACATCACTAGCACACCTACATTACGCTTAATTGAAATGGTCTTATTCCAAATGATCACTTGTGCTGCTCAACCACTGATCCTTTGAAATGACTCATGTTTAAATTAATCGGAGTGAGAAAATCAATTGATATCCTTCTCAAATTGGGGCTTACCAACTCCCCATCTTGCATCTCATATGCTCACATCTCTTTCATCATCCTCATCATCTCGTTGCTCAACGAATTTGCATGAATCTTCCTCAATTAAGTTTAAGCAAGCAATGAAGACTTAATCTTGTTTAGGTCATCCGGTAGGGATTGCGGTTGAAGCCTTTCACCCATAGGAAAGCCATTACCTTACCCTCACCAAACAATATCCTTTCATTTCAAGATCGGCATGTTTTGAAACCCTTTTTATCCATCACCTTTGCTCCTTGCTGGGAGAAGTCCAAGCAACGCCAAAGAAGTTAACTTCGAGAGTCGGCGATGCATAAAATACTCAAGTCGTGAAGGAAGGAAAGATAATCCTCAACTCCTCAAAGAGGCCTTCCAAGTTGTCAAAAGAAGGATTTTAAATCCTCACAATTTCAGAAATAATCCTCATCTCCTCAAAGAGGCCTTCCAAATTCTCAAAAGAAGGATTTTAAATCCTCACAATTCAGCAAGAGTCCTCAAAGAGGCCATCTCAAATCATCAAAAGAAGGATTTTAAATCCTCACAATTCAGCAAAAGTCCCCGACTTCTCAAGAAGCTCTCCAATGTTCAAAAAAGAGTTCAAACTCTTACGAGATTCGCAAAAGTTCTCGATAGCTTGGACTTCCTCTCACCATTACCTCAACCAATCCCAAGCCATCCTCTCGATTTTAGAGGATATTCACATTTCCTTAACCAATTCCAAGCCATCCTCTCGATTTTAGAGGATATTCCCATTACCATTACCCTTGCCTTTGGCCAAAGTCAAAATTTGACCTCTCATTCTTAGAGGCAATTGATTTCCTTACCTTAGAAATCCCAAACACATCCCTAAAAAGCCAACCTCTCGTCTTTAGAGGTTCAGTCAGTAAAAGGCCTAACCGACCTCTCATCTTAAGAGGTCATGACTTTCCAAATCACCCGATGGCCGATCGAAGCTCGGAAACCCAGCTACAGTCTCTACCGGATAGTAATTTCATTCTAATATATTTGAGATTTAAATCAGATTAATGCTTCATTGCTCGCTTAAATCGGAGCCAAATCCATCTCGGCTCAAATGATCCTCAATCAATGATTGTGCAGATTCAATCCTTCCCTTCGACACTTCATGTGAGCATACTTCATTTCTCCTCCGCAAACACTTGCCGTGAATGTCCCACTGGGGCTTCGCATTCGTATCTTTCATCGACACTCCAGGAGGACATGTTTTTCAATTCTCCAAATTTTCAAAATCCTCAATGGCCCAGATCCTCGAATTTCAACTTTCGTTCTCTTTTTAATCGGGACTCGCCCGAACTACGGCGACCTGAGCTCCTCGTCATGAGGGGAACGTAGGCAACCATAATTGGTCCGGTCGAAATCACAAACAAATCTCAGAAAATCCGGTCTCCTCAAGGGCCGTCCCTATACACCTTCCACCTTTCCGAGATCGATTCTCGATAACAGTTGGTTTTCTCCTCACGATTAATCAAAATATTTGTTCATATCAGATTTAGTGTTTGAATAACCCGAACATCAAATAAAGGGTTTTAAGCAGCCTTGTGATCATCACGAATACGACAGATTTTCAAGTGTCTCGACAAGTCTTCTCTTTCTACATCATAGGAAGATAGAGCCAAACACTGTTTCGGTCAGCAGGGGCTTCCATATACTTTTCCACACCTTATGATGCTTATACTCTCCCAAAAGAGTCAAACCCAAAAGCGAGAGTGTCATACACGAATTCGGGATCCATTCCCACCTTCGAAAATGTGCCCCTGCACATATGCATTTCCGAGTCTTGTCCAACGACTGATTGACTGCGGTATGAAACGATGGATTGCCTACGTGGCCACAAGATGACTCTGGCTGCAATAGAGATGCATCGAATCTCTCCAAGCTGGGGATTTTGTTAAGCTGTTCTCTCAGGCCCTCCTTAACAGATTTCCTCTGGGTTTGCCTAGCATTATCGACTGGGGCTTCGCCATGGTCACCTCATCAAGATCTGGGGCTTCGCCTAGTCATCCCTTCAAAGCCGGGATCATTCTCTGCACGTGCTCTGCTGCTTGCCGTCTCAGGCGCGCGATACTGTAAGTACCCAAATCTGGCTCATGCCTTCCGGTTAAGTTTTCCGGCAATTCCGGCAAGTTTCCCGGCAATTCCGGTAAGTCTTCCGGTAATTCCCCGGACCTTCCTAGTGTTCCGGAAATATTCCGGAACTGTTCTAAATTAATTATAGGCTGAAAGGGAAGCTTCCCAATTAAGAAACACGTTTTTCTTAATTGGGAGGAAGCTTCTAGAATTTGCCACCTTGCATGTTTCTAGAAATGCTGAGTCACAAGGGATAATGCCGCACGGCTGCATTAGCTCAAGGTCCCTAGCCGCACGGCTTCATTGGCGATTTCCAGACTGCCTATAAATAGAGCCCTCCTCTACCCATTTTAATCATCAACAAAAGGCATCACTCACTCATAATACGAAGAAGTCCTCCCAAAGAGCTGCTGAAAGTCCAAGAAGGTGAAGAAGAAGGCCAAGAAGTCACCTCCCTCCTCCTTGAAGACCCCAAGATCAAGTCCTCCTCCTAGCTCCGTCCAAAGAAGAAGAGGAAGCCATTGGTAACCTCGCACGCCCTAACCTTGCATCTTAAATTGCTCTATGTGATTATACTTGCTCATAGCATTTCATACATTGCACTTATCTTGCTTGGGACTTGGTAGTTTATCATAAAGATCATATCTTTATCCCCTTTTCCCCCTTTGCATGCATTAGGCATCCTTTGCCATTAAAAATGTAATCTTTGAATGAAAGGTGCATCCTTTGCACCTAAAAACCCCATTTTTCCATAAAAATGTAATCTTCATGCATCCTTTGCATGTAAAAATTCAATCTTTACAATAAAAATGCATCCTTTGCATTCAAATCCTTTTTCAAGCATCCTAGGCATTAAAGATCATATCTTTATCCTAAATTAGCATCCTATGCTTTTCAAAAAAAAACAATCTTTATGCATCCTTTGCATATTCAAATCCCAATTTCTTCATAAAAATGCATCATTTGCATAAAAATCATGTCTTTATGCATCCTTTGCAAATAAAGATCATTTCTTTAAATCAAATGCATCCTTTGCAACCCAAAAATGTCATCTTTTCATTAAAAATGTCATTTTTATATGCATTCCCCCATGTCCCCATTAGCAACCTCGGAACGAACCGGTGTAAAAGATCCTATCTTTACATCGTTCCTTCCATAAAAGGTTTCATAATTTCTTTAGAAAGGGACAACTTTGAACCCTATATCTCCGATTATCACTTAAGATGAGTATGAAGCATCTATATGAGCTCGACTGTCTTAAAGTGTAGGATTGATGGGCTAAGGACCCTCCTTTTCTAAAGAACCTCATCTTTGACTATAAAGGGAGTCATTCTCTCGATCACGCAAGTCCCGAGGTCCAAAAATGCGGTGATCACAAGTCCAAGATGAGAACGGGATCATAATCCCAAATACATAAAATCCAAGAAATCCCGAGCGACAACCAACAAATGGTTTGTACGTCCGGAAGACGACTTGGGACATTCCCTTCCTTATTTTCAAACACATGCACACAAGAAAGCACGCAAGCAAGCACGATTAATGGGATCTTGGGAGACTTGCTCCGGCAAGGCACCTTGGGTGAACGACGATCCGTTCTTCCCAAGGGGTAACTTAACCTCCGAACCCATAAAGCCTTTTTTTCAAAGTTTTGAGGTAATCAAAATGGCGTGGCGACTCCGTTTTTTCAAATTAAACCGGATGTCTTCAAACTCGCGTGAATTTCCAAAATAAAACAAACAAAAATTTGGGGCACACATTCACAGTTTGGCGACTCCGCTGGGGAATTCCCAAAGGAGAAAAGCTTTATTTTCAAAACAAAAATCGATACTCGGTATATAGGTGGAAACCACTTACCCTTCCTGTACACTCCCTGATGTGGGATTTGGGGTAACCGGTGGTTTAACAATCCCACGTACCAGTATCCCTTTTCGAAATTTTTTTTTTTTTGAAAAAATAAAAGAAAGCTTTTCCCTTTGAGCGGGTTAGACTTCCGTCGCCGATTTCATTAATCGTGCTTGCTTTCTTTACCTTGCATTGCATCATTTGCATCTTGGAATCTGTTAATACTTTGGACGGGAAACAACCCGAAAGATAGCAAAAGGAGTGGAACCTGTAAAATTGATCCATGCAGTCGTACGACTCAATCCTCCTTGGATTCTGACCGGGCGACCTCAGTGGCAATTCCACCAGGAAAAATCATGGTTAATCTGGCAGTCCTAGCAGCTTGGGGCTACTCAGCTCCATGACTGACTAGGGCTCCCAGAAAATTTACATGCTTACGTGTTGCATTTTCCCCGTCCCGAAAATCATTCCTTTAAAACACATTTTGAAAATCTCTGTTTTAACTCAAAAAGGAACATTTTTAGGAGACCGCACACTACGCGCACCTGATATATCCTGTACACTTTGCACGCACGTCCTTCAAACCCGAGGGTGGTTCCACTGCAGCCACGGACAGCCTTACGATGCTCCCGGCGCGCACGGAATCATCCCAACCTCCCCATGGCAGCAAAGGTCGACCAATGCACGGTCCGTGTCACACGTTTCAAAACCGTGACTTTTGGTTGGTTTTTGGTCTAGTCCGTGTCATATAGCCCGCTTGCATACCCTCGTGAAGGTCAAGCCTTAGTTCATAACGGAAGCCAAGATTTTCGCTGTTTTAACTCGCCAAAATTTCGCCAAGGAAAAATTGGCGAGATCTTGACTCTGACATTGACTTTGACTTTGACCTACACGGAATGCGTAAGAGTCAAGACCGAGTCTTTGCCAACAAATCAAAAGATCTTTCGCTCAAGCGAAGCTCTGCCAAAATTTCGACAAGGAAAAATTGGCAAGATCTTGACCCAGCATTGACTTCAATTCTGACTCACGCCCGGCGTATACAATGAAGTTCAATGTGACACAGTGTCATCCGACTTTTGCCGCCCGACCCATGCCTATTATCTTCTCGGACATTACCGAAAGTCAAAACGTCATTCGCTCAAGCGAAATTCTGCCGAAATCCAATCAAGGCAGAAAGACGAGACTTTCCCGGTATTGCCTTGACTATAATCCGCATGCTCGTGCGTTGAAAGTTCCTATGACCCGCTAGACCCGTTAGGAGCGTTCTTTACTCTCGGTCGGTGGGATCCGCGTGCCCTATAGGACCCTCGCCCGGGGCTGTCCACCCTGGGAGGTCGAAATACAGGTGGAATACGAGGGGCTTATAGACGTAGTGACGGAACCCACTGATCCAGGATCTAGAGTAGTTGCGAAAAAGAAGGGCAAAACCCCCTTTTCCAACCAAATAGGAATTAATAAAAGGCATGATTTTAAGTAAACTTGAACAATTAATGTAATCATAATTGCATTTTCCTATCTCTGATATCCCTAATCGAGACCTCCTCGGTCCGATTTCCGATCTTCCATCTCCCGACCTTTCATGGTCAAATCCCTAATCGAGACCTCCTCGGTCCGATTTCCGATCTTCCATCTCCCGACCTTTCATGGTCAAATCCCTAATCGATACCTCCTCGGTCCGATTTCCGATCTTCCATCTCCCGACCTTTCATGGTCAAATCCCTAATCGAGACCTCCTCGGTCCGATTTCCGATTTTCCTGTCTCGACCTTTCATGGTCAAACCTCTAATCGAGACCTCCTCGGTCCGATTTCCAATTTTCTATCTCGATCTTTCATGGTCAAATCCCTAATCGAGACCTCCTCGGTCCGATTTCCTATCTCGACCTTTCATGGTCAAAATCCCTAATCGAGACCTCCTCGGTCCAATCCCCAATTTTCCAATCTTGACCTTTCAAGGTCTCATCTTCTCCGATCAATTAGGATTAGGAGAAAATGTGTTTTGAGTAAAGTTTAAGCGATAAGTGCATGTTACTTGAGCCTTTAGCCTAAACACTTACCTCCGAGTCTAAATCTTACTTACCTTCGAGCCTAAACCTTACCTATCCCTGAGTCTAAACTTTGCCTATCCTTTTCCCGCAGCGAGAAAGAAGTGGCCGAGAATACCGGGTCAGCGGCTTTTCAGTGCAAAAAACCTTAGGTTCAGATAGTTCGGCAGAATCGTTAGTTTTATCAGCTCAGAGATTCAGAATGGCAGATTTGACAGAAAACAGTGAGGGTGCAGGAAATCAGATGGTTAGGAAGGAAGAGTTAATCCTGGCTTTGGAAAATGCCCATAAGATTCATGAGGAACAGCAAGTCATGCTTATCGACGCACTCCGTCGTCATGGAGTTCAGGTCACAGTTGAGTCGAACGGTTCTCTGGTGGTAGTCGAAGATGAGACTTCAGAAACAGTGATTTCAGTCCCTTCATCCTATAACCAAGACCTTCCATCCTACAACCAATACCTTCCTCCATCCGCATACGATTCCTTGTCAAGGACCACTCCTCCTCAGTCCTTTCCAACATCCCAGCTCGTCAGGGCTTCATTGCCCTCAGTTCCTCAGAACGGATTGGGCTTTACCCCCGCCGTCTCTCGGTTCGGCCCAAAGAATACTCCGCGCTTTATGCTCCGGCTTCGCATAATCAATTTGAGTTATGTGGCTATGTTCTGAAGCCCCTATACCCACCTGAATGCAGTCATGAGTTGCCAAAAGAAAATCTGGATGATTCAAGTTTCCAGCTGTCACCTACCGGACTTAATGAATTCAGCCGTCAGTTTGCTACTGTGGTTCCCTCTGCCGATACAAGTCCGGTTGCGATTTCCAGTAATTCGAGAGTCCCCGTTGACCCCCATGTGGCAATATTGATGGAACAAGTGAAACAAATGCAAGAGAAGTTTGACTTCATGATGAGTATCAATACTCCCTTGACCCCAGACGTCGAACCAGGCAAGGAATTGATTCCACCAAGTACAACCCAATGCCACCAGCACCAAACAGCAACCGTACCCATGTCAGCACCAGTTCCTCACAAAGGAAAGAGTGTCGTAGCCTCCTTCAGCCAAACCCAACAATGGAACCAATCGGACAATGGGAATCCAAGTCTTGAGAACGACAATGTCTCCCGAAAACCCCGCTCCCTTCATTTTGACAATGCGGAGAAGCCTTTAAGCAAGATTCTGGAAGAGCTGATGAAAGAAAAGCTGATAAAGCCACTGGAGAATTGGAAGCCCAAGAACCCCAACGTTCGGGTGGATGAGTCTAAGCATTGTCTTTTCCATCAATACCCTGGGCACGACACTGATGATTGCACCTATTTGAGGCATGAGATCCAGAAATTGATAGAAAAAGGGAAGCTCGAGAACCTCCATGGGCCAAAAATAGAAAGTTATGGTAATAGGTCAATTCAGGAAGTGCAAGGTCAGAAACGTCAGCTTGATGATTTTGGGATGCCCATGAGCAAAGTTTTCGATGATTTGGTGAAACGAGGCCTTCTCACACCTCTCGAAAATTATAAGCCAAGAAACCCCAGTAGAGTTGACAGGACCAAGTTCTGCGAGTACCACAAGCATTTTGGTCATGTGACAGACAAGTGTGTGGATCTGAAGAAAGAAATTCAGTGGCTGATCTACGAAGGAAAGCTCAAGTTACCTGGCAGTCCAACCCGCGAAGAGTAGCTAGACTAGGGTCTACTTATCCTTAAGTAAGATTAAAAAAAAAGAGAAAAGAAAAATTGTCTCTCAGTCAACCTTCGTAGGTTCTAGTACTTTTCTTTTTTCAATCAAGTCCTCCACGGACATTGTAATTAATCTTTAATTTTCTATAAAAGAGTCTTCTTCTTTTCTTACTAGACTTAAGACATTATTTGCACACCTACATTACATTTAATGAAATGGTTTTATTTTAGATGATCACTTGCATTGCTCAACAAATAATCTCTCGAAATAATTAACGCTCTGATTAATCGGTGTGAGAAAGTCAACTAATGCCTTCCCCATATACTTTCCTTACCTCATAAAAAAGCCTTCATCAAGCTATACGCTTCCCAAACCATGTCCTCACCTTCATCTTGACCAAGTCAACGATGACGGCAACATCAAGGGACAATCAGAGGCCACTCAGCTTCGAAAGATTGACCCCATGTCGACAACAACTTAGGAGCTTGGCTTAGACCTCAAAGGTATCAAGAAAAATTCAAGCAGGGGCTCGCCTTGGCCCTCAAGTGCTTCAAAAAAAAAAAAAAAAATAAAAAATGCGTGCTAAAAGAGTAATACCCAGCTAGGCTGAAAATCCCAAAAAAAAGGGCAGTCTAGGCAAAAAACAGGGTTGCACATAAAAAAAAAAAAAAATGAGGCCAAGGACCCAGCACCGCCAATCAAAAGCTTGACGGACAGACAAGATCAAAGCTCAGAGAATGAAAGTTGTCGATAACAATGAGGCGGTCGAAGCAAAGCCAGAGGCATTTCATAAGCCTGTAGGCACGTGCAAATCCTTTCTCCCCCAATGAAAGAGGAAGCAATCAGAAGCAGCCATCCAAGAATGACTTGGTCGAGGAATCATCCCGAGGCCCACGCCTCATCATCTAGTCTTCTCATCCAAACCTTTTCACTAAAGGAACCACAAATCCCAAAGCCTGAAACAGTTCAGCCGAGGCCGAAATACAGCGACCTGAGCTCCTCACAATGAGGGGAACGTAGGCAACCAGTAATGATCCGGTCATAAACATATCCAAATTCCTGAAAAACCGGTCTCATCAAATGACCTCTCCCATAGACACAGTCAGATTCCAGAAAACCTGGTCTCATCAAAAGACCTCTCCCATAGACACAGTCAGATTCCAGAAAACCCGGTCTCATCAATGACCTCCCTATACACAAACCTTTCTTTCACACCAGCCAACCTTGATCCGTGACACTGGTTGACTTTCTCCTCATGATTAATAAGAATGTATTTCTTCATACCGAGATTAATGGTTGAATAACCCGAACATCAATAAAGGGTTTTAAGCAATCTTGTGATCATTGTGAATAAAACAAGTTTTCAGATGTCTTGACAAGTCTTCTCTTTCTACATCTTAGGAAAGATAGTGCTAAACACTGATTTTCTGTCAGCAGGGGCTTCCATACACTTTTACCAACCTTTCTACGCTTATATTCTCTCAAAAGAGTCAAACCGAAAGCGAGTTTTGTGCCTACATCGAATAAGGCCATCGGAATAACACAAAATCGGGATATATTCCCACCTTTCGAAAAATATGCCCCTGTATGTATTTCTGAGAATCTTTTCTTTCACATCTTCTTAAGGTTGACTGATTGACTAAAGAAAATAAAAAAAAAGAGAGAGAGAGAAGGATATGTTTTCCCTCTTCTGCCACAATTCGCATTAGGGCTGCCTCGAAACTTTGTCAAAGCATTCCTTTAAACTGGGGCTTCTTTAGCCATTTTTGGGATTCACATCGGGTTCTTCACTAGGTCCCTAGATGGATTCAGTTTTGGTCAGATCAACCTCAGGATCACTTCCGTAGTACCAATCATATTGGGATATTCGCTAGATTGGGGCTTCATTAAGTCACTTCTTCAAAACCTAAGACTTCGCCTGCTCAGTTCATCCAACCGGAGCTTTTCCAGTGAAAGGATATTTCATGGGGCTTTGCAGAAAGTTCTCCCTCAGACCGGGGCTCCGATTCCACCCTCAGAGAAGAGGTTTGGTCACTTTGACCTTTGCTTTAAGTCTTTGGTTGTAAAAGCCTATCGACATCAGCTTCAAATGCCAGAATGTGAGAAAGGAACATTCATCGAGACCCGAGTTTTAAAACCTGGGCCAAATTTCAAGAGGGAATCCTAGTCCACATTGAAAACATTCAAGAACAACAGTTAGCTAGTCCGCACCCAAGGGATACAACCCCACCTGCTTGAAACCCGTCTTAAACACATTCCATATGTACATTCAGACCCAGTCTCTACCATTGTTTCCAAGAAAAAATCACCCCTAGGCTCAAGTAACGTGCCAATTGCTAATAATACATTTTCTCCCAAAAGCGCCTTCGTTACTTTCGTTATAACGAGATAATGCCAGGCGACAGTTTCCTGATTGTCAAAAAATTCAACTCTAGCTACCTCTATCACAGATTGAGAAGTATGCTCAAGTTTTCCAGCTATAGCTGCCTCTATCTACTCGATAGTGATGTAAGCTTTAGCTTCCTCAGGAGACAACCTCCATTAATTGTCAAAACCTCAAGGATCCTAGACATCGTTCCTAACTGTCTAGATGAAGCTTGAACTACGATCAAGGCTTGATTCCTCCGGGATACGTAGGTAGCCTTTCATAAAAAGGTTCAGCCATCCGACCACTTTGGTCACCTTTTCTTTCCCCGTTCTCCAATGGTGCATAAGATTTTCATAAAAGTCCAATTTTTTGACCACCCCTTTTGATTTGGCACATTCCTAGTAGGATCGGTTGTTTGACCTCCTAGGTCACCCCGTTTCCATCCTTATAGGAAGGGACCAAATGTCTCTTTGCCATTGTCCCAAGGAGGCCAGGTAGGTGACCTCTTTTGGTCACCCAATTCCAACCTTTGTCTGCAATTCCATTCCAGTTCCTAGGTCAATCCATGTTCACAGGCCAATTCATATAAAATGCATTGCAGTCTGGAAAATTCAAATCAAATCGATTTCACCCAAATCAAAATTTTTCAAAAAAAAAAAACCCTAGGTTGCTTACCACATCCTTCTTCCTGACATCCGAGGTATGCTCATCGAGCTGTGGGTAGAAATCCCCTCTTCGTGCTTCCGGAAGAAAGGGCCTTTGATTCCTTTGCACCCCTTCCTTCGAGTAGCTAATTCGGCGTGTTGAGGAGCCTTTTTGGTTGGATAGAGCCTAGGAGGCATTTTCCAAGTTGAATCGAACTAAAGATTTGTTTGATTTCTCTCGATCCCTCTCAAATCTCACTCTGATATTGCTCTCTCTCTCTTCTCGCCGTCGCCTCGCTCTCAATTTCAAGTCTAATTGAATTTCAAAATGGCGACTGTGCGATTTTTAATGAATCTGTCCACAGGGCCTATTATGTCGTGCGACATACTAAGCCCCTGTGGCTTATTTTTACAATTTTGCCCCTGAAGGCTCCATTTTACAAATTTTGTCCCCCATGGGCCTGTTTTGCCCTTTTGTTCCCCTGGCATTTCTAATCATGTTCAACCAAATTTTCCCTCCAGTGCCCCCGAGGCCTATTTTACAAATTTACCTCTGTGACTCATTTTATTTGCCCTTGGCATTTTCAATTCTATTTTCAAATAATCAGGTACGTCCCGTTGCTTTATAAAAAAATTATCGGGTACGTACCATTTTCTTTACAAAAATTATCCGGGTACGTCCCACTTTTCTTTACAAAAACTATTGATTCCTTCCTACTTCTTTACAAAATCCATCCTTTTTCGCGATATCCGTTATCGCCAAATGGGATAACGTTTCCTCCGGGAAATCCTCCGTTATCGCCAAATGGGATAACGTTTCCTCCGGGAAATCCTCCGTTATCGCCAAATGGGATAACGTTTCCTCCAGGAAATCCTCCGTTATTGCCAAATGGGATAACGTTTCCTCCGGGAAATCCTCTGTTATCGCCAAATGGGATAACATTTCCTCTGGGAAATCATCCATTATCGCCAAATGGAATAACGTTCCCTCCGAGAAGTCCTTCCGTTATCGCCAAATGGGATAACGTTTCCTTCGGGAAATCCTCTGTTATTGCCAAATGGGATAACGTTCCCTCCGGCCTTCCGTTATCGCCAAATGGGATAACGTTTTCTCCGGGAAATCCTCCGTTATCGCCAAATGGGATAACGTTTCCTCCGGGAAATCCTCCGTTATCGCCAAATGGGATAACGTTTCCTCCGGGAAATCCTCCGTTATCGCCAAATGGGATAACGTTTCCTTCGGGAAATCCTCCGTTATTGCCAAATGGGATAACGTTTCCTCCGGGAAATCCTCCGTTATCGCCAAATGGGATAATGTTTCTTGTTAAAAATTTCAGTTATTGCCAGAAGGCAATAACATTTTGACTTTTTTCGCTTTATTTCGATCTCCGTTATTCCAAGGTGAAGGAATAACATTTCGACTTTTTCGCTTTATTTTCGATCTCCGTTATTCCAAGGTGAAGGAATAACATTTCAACTTTTTTCGCTTTTATTTCGATCTCCGTTATTCCAAGGTGAAGGAATAACATTTCGACTTTTTTCGCTTTATTTCGATCTCCGTTATTCCAAGGTGAAGGAATAACATTTCGACTTTTTTCGCTTTATTTTCGATCTCTGTTATTCCAAGGCGGAAGAATAACATTTCGACCTCTCTGGCGATCTCCGTTATTCCAAGGTGGAAGAATAACATTTCGCTCCCAATTTTCGATCTCCGTTATTCCAAGGTGGAAGGAATAACATTTCGATCTTTCTCGCGATCTCCGTTATTCCAAGATGGAAGAATAACATTTCGCTCTCTCTTTCAATCTCCGTTATTCCAAGGTGAAGGAATAACATTTCGATTCAGTCAAAAGCTCGAACTACGACCTGGCTTGATTCCCCCGGGATACGTAGGTAGCCTCCTGTAGGTTCAGCCAATTTGTCACATATGACGCCCCCTTTCCCCAGTGGATTCTGAACTACGATTATGGCTTGATTCCTCCGGGATACGTAGGTAGCCTTTCATAAGAGGTTCAGCCACTCGACCACCTCGGTCTCCGAATCCATCTCGGCATTCGCCAGATTGGATCCTTTTCTATCGACAACCCCACTCGCCCTGCAAGTGACGTTGCCGAGGGGCTTCTGTAAGTACCCAAATCTGGCTCATGCCTTCCGGTTAAGTTTTCCGACAATTCCGGCAAGTTTCCCGGCAATTCCGGTAAGTCTTCCGGTAATTCCCCGGACCTTCCTAGTGTTCCGAAAATATTCCGGAACTGTTCTAAATTAATTATAGGCTGAAAGGGAAGCTTCCCAATTAAGAAACACGTTTTTCTTAATTGGGAGGAAGCTTCTAGAATTTGCCACCTTGCATGTTTCTAGAAATGCTGAGTCACAAGGGATAATGCCGCACGATTGCATTAGCTCAAGGTCCCTAGCCGCACGGCTTCATTGGCGATTTCCAGACTGCCTATAAATAGAGCCCTCCTCTACCCATTTTAATCATCAACAAAAGGCATCACTCACTCATAATACGAAGAAGTCCTCCCAAAGAGCTGCTGGAAGTCCAAGAATGTGAAGAAGAAGGCCAAGAAGTCACCTCCCTCCTCCTTGAAGACCCCAAGATCAAGTCCTCCTCCTAGCTCCGTCCAAAGAAGAAGAGGAAGCCATTGGTAACCTCGCACGCCCTAACCTTGCATCTTAAATTGCTCTATGTGATTATACTTGCTCATAGCATTTCATACATTGCACTTATCTTGCTTGGGACTTGGTAGTTTATCATAAAGATCATATCTTTATCCCCTTTTCCCCCTTTGCATGCATTAGGCATCCTTTGCCATTAAAAATGTAATCTTTGAATGAAAGGTGCATCCTTTGCACCTAAAAACCCCATTTTTCCATAAAAATGTAATCTTCATGCATCCTTTGCATGTAAAAATTCAATCTTTACAATAAAAATGCATCCTTTGCATTCAAATCCTTTTTCAAGCATCCTAGGCATTAAAGATCATATCTTTATCCTAAATTAGCATCCTATGCTTTTCAAAAAAAAAACAATCTTTATGCATCCTTTTCATATTCAAATCCCAATTTCTTCATAAAAATGCATCATTTGCATAAAAATCATGTCTTTATGCATCATTTGCAAATAAAGATCATTTCTTTAAATCAAATGCATCCTTTGCAACCCAAAAATGTCATCTTTTCATTAAAAATGTCATTTTATATGCATTCCCCCATGTCCCCATTAGCAACCTCGGAACGAACCGGTGTAAAAGATCCTATCTTTACATCGTTCCTTCCATAAAAAGTTTCATAATTTCTTTAGAAATGGACAACTTTGAACCCTATATCTCCGATTATCACTTAAAATGAGTATGAAGCATCTATATGAGCTCGACCATCTTAAAGTGTAGGATTGATGGGCTAAGGACCCTCCTTTTCTAAAGAACCTCATCTTTGACTATAAAGGGAGTCATTCTCTCAATCACGCAAGTCCCGAGGTCCAAAAATGCAGTGATCACAAGTCCAAGATGAGGACGGGATCATAATCCCAAATACATAAAATCCAAGAAATCCCGAGCGACAACCAACAATTGGTTTGTACGTCCGGAAGACGACTTGGGACATTCCCTTCCTTATTTTCAAACACATGCACACAAGAAAGCACGCAAGCAAGCACGATTAATGGGATCTTGGGAGACTTGCTCCGGCAAGGCACCTTGGGTGAACGACGATCCGTTCTTCCCGAGGGGTAACTTAACCTCCGAACCCATAAAACCTTTTTTTCAAAGTTTTGAGGTAATCAAAATGGCGTGGCGACTCCATTTTTTCAAATTAAACCGGATGTCTTCAAACTCGCGTGAATTTCCAAAATAAAACAAACAAAAATTTGGGGCACACATTCACAGATACACCATTGTTCTTAGCAGCAACAATCAACCGGCTGTCATCTGTACTCCCGGGAGCGTCCCCGACTTGCCTAGGCTGCATCATATCATCCATCACTCATACATTTTCCCACCTCATGGGAGAGGGTCCAACCCATACATCATCATATACACAGTCACCCCATCATAAATCCATCATAGCATAATTGCTCCATACATATCCGCTTGTCAAGCCTTGCGAAAAACCTCACTTCCCTTCCATCCCCAGCTGAGATGGACTTGTGCAAAAAAAGGTTAATAATGCATAAGCAGAATTTCAATAATCGAATAAAATGCAAAATGCCTAGAGTTTTGTGTTTTTCCCCACAGGGTACAATAATCAGGTGATCATAATCTGATCATGGGGATTGCTCCTCAAATCACAATCTGGACAAAGAGTTCAAACCTTGCAAGTGGCACTTTCTGCCTTCATCATCTTCATCAGTCTTTTCTTAAGACTTATCAGCATCGCTTGAAAAAGCTTCAGCCGCCTCAGTCTCCAAGCAATGCTCGTCGAAAAGAGTCTCAGCTGCTTCAATCTCCAAACATTAGGGCTCTTCAGCCTCATATTTAAAAGCCCGTCCTCATGGGCAGATCATCACCAAAAGCCCATTCTCAAGGGCAAACCATCTCCAAAATCCCATTCTTAAGGGCAAACCATCTTCAAAAGCCCATTCTCAAGGGCCTTCATCACCAAAAGCCCATTCTCAAGGGCAAACCATCTCCAAAAGCCCATTCTCAAGGGCAAACCATCTTCAAAACCCCATTCTCAAGGGCCTTCACCATCAAAAGCCCATTCTCAAGGGCAAACCATCTCCAAGAGCCCATTCTCAAGGGCGCGTCATCATCAAGAGCCCGTTCTCATGGGCAGATCTTCACAAAAAGCCCGTTCTCATGGGCAGATCATTATCAAGAGCCCGTTCTCATGGGCAGATCCTCATTCAAAATCCATTCTCATAGGCAGACCTTCAAAGAGCCCGTTCTCATGGGCAAATCATCTCAAAAAGCCCGTTCTCATGGGCGAATCTTCACCAAAAGCCCTTTCTCATGGGCACGTCTTCATCAAAGCCTGCTGCACCGGCACGCCTTCATCCGAGTCTTCATGAGTGGATGGAAGATCATCCACGAAAGACTGTCCCTTGCATGGCAAACCATCCCTCAAGACCAAGAATCAGCGGGTCCAATCCCCAAGACAAAAAATCATTGGGTCCACCCCTCTTGCCAAAAATTCTCGGGTCCGTACCCTCCACAACCATCAGCCGTAGCATCAATCTCTCCGGTAGCTACAGGTAAGCACAACACAGGTATGAAAGCATATCTTAGTCAACTACTTTTCTAAAAGCCATTAGCAAAATCGCAGGCGACTCCCAAAGAAAAAAGTCAAAATCGCGGGTGACCCCCATAGAAAAAGTCATATTCGCGGGTGACTCCCAAAGAAAAAAGTCATATTCGCGGGTGACTCCCAAAGAAAAAAGTCAAAATCGCGGGTGACTCCCAAAGAAAAAGAGTCATATTCGCGGGTGACTCCCAAAGAAAAAAGTCATATTCGCGGGTGACTCCCAAAGAAAAAAGTCAAAATCACGGGTGACTCCCAAAGAAAAAAGTCATAATCGCGGGTGACTCCCAAAGAAAAAAGTCATAATCGCGGGTGACTCCCAAAGAAAAAAGTCATATTTGCGGGTGACTCCCAAAGAAAAAAGTCATATTCGCGGGTGACTCCCAAAGAAAAAGTCAAATTCGTGGGTGACTCCCAAAAACAGTCAAATTCGCGGGTGACTCCCAAAGAAAAAAGTCAAATCTTCAGTGTGACTCCCCATCAAAACAGTCAAATTCGCGGGTGACTCCCAAAGAAAAAAGTCAAATTCGCGGGTGACCCCCATCAAAACAGTCAAATTTGCGGGTGACTCCCAAAGAAAAAAGTCAAATCATCGGGGTGACTCCCCATCAAAACAGTCAAATTTGCGGGTGACTCCCAAAGAAAAAAGTCAAATCTTCGGGGTGACTCCCCATCAAAACAGTCAAATTCGCGGGCGACTTCCCAAAGAAAAATAGTCAAATCCTTGGGTGACCCCCATCAAAACAGTCGAATCCTTGGGTGACTCCCAAAAGAAGTCAAATTCGTGGGTGACTCCTCATCAAAATAGTCAAAATCGCGGGTGACTCTCAAAGAAAAAGTCAAAATCGCGGGTGACTCCCAAAGAAAAAGTCAAATTCACGGGCGACTTTCCAAAGAAAAATAGTCAAATCCTTGGGTGACCCCCATCAAAACAGTCGAATCCTTGGGTGACTCCCAAAAACAGTCAAATTCGTGGGTGACTCCCCATCAAAACAGTCAAAATCGCGGGTGACTCCCAAAGAAAAAGTCAAAATCGCGGGTGACTCCCAAAAAAAAGTCAAAATCACGGGTGACTTCCCACAGAAAAACAGTCAAATCTTCGGGGTGACTCCCCTTGGAACAGTCAATCTCGGGTGCAAACACCCATCTTCGGGGTGACTCCTCTTGGAACAGTCAATCTCGGGTACAAACGCCCATCTTCGGGGTGACTCCCAGTTCAACAGTCAATCTTGGGTACAAACGCCCATCTTCGGGGTGACTCCCCATTCAACAGTCAATCTTGGGTACAAACGCCCATCCTCGGGGTGACTCCCCATTCAACAGTCAATCTTGGGTACAAATGCCCATCTTCGGGGTGACTCCCCTTGGAACAGTCAATCTCGGGTGCAAACGCCCATCTTCGGGGTGACTCCCCATTCAACAGTCAACCTTGGGTACAAACGCCCATTTTCCGGGTGACTCCCGATCCAACAGTCAATCTTGGGTGCAAACACCCATCTTTGGGGTGACTCCCATTCAACGATCAACCTTGGGTACAAATGCCCATCTTCGGGGTGACTCCCCTTGGAACAGTCAATCTCGGGTGCAAACGCCCATCTTCGGGGTGACTCCCCATTCAACAGTCAACCTTGGGTACAAACGCCCATTTTCTGGGTGACTCCCCAGTCAACAGTCAATCTTGGGTGCAAACACCCATCTTTGGGGTGACTCCCCATTCAACAGTCAACCTTGGGTACAAACGCCCATCTTCGGGGTGACTCCCCATTGCAACAGTCAATCTTGGGTGCAAACGCCCATCTTCGGGGTGACTCCCCATTAAACAGTCAATCTCGGGTGCAAACACCCATATTCGGGGTGACTCCCTATTGCAACAGTAAATCTTGGATACAAACGCCCATCCTCGGGGTGACTCCCCATTCAACAGTCAACCTTGGGCGCAAACGCCCATCTTCGGGGTGACTCCCCTTGAAACAGTCAATCTCGGGTGCAAACACCCATTTTCGGGGTGACTCCCCTTGGAACAGTCAATCTCGGGCGCAAACGCCCATCTTCGGGGTGACTCCCCTTGAAACAGTCAATCTCGGGTGCAAACACCCATCTTCGGGGTAACTCCCCTTGGAACAGTCAATCTTTCAGGTGACTCCCCATCGAAACAGTCAAATCCTCGGGTGACTCCCCATCGAAACAGTCAAACCTTGGGCGCAAAGCCCGTGGCCTTTCATTTGGCACGTCCATCTTTGACGAACTACGATTCGGCTTGATTCCACCACGGGATACGTAGGAATCCTTTTCACAAAAGGTCCAGCCTCATGACCATCTTGGTCATCTCTTTCCCCGCCGTTCGTGTTCGGCTCGGGATTCTCATTTTTATCGACGACCTCACTTCCCGTGGAAGTGACGTCGCCGAGGGGCTCTGTGAGTACCCCGACCCGAACTCGTGTTTTTGGGTATGCTTTCATTTTTTGGGCTCATTTAATTTTGGGCTCATTATTTTTCATTAGTTTTGGGCCTTATTCACTTTGGCCCATTCTGCCTGAAAAGGAACCGGTGTCATACGACACCCAAATTCATTCCCAGTCAAATATAAATAAGGGATAATATCCCATTTGTAAGAAGGGGGGGGACACACACAGAAAAGGGGCACGCCCACTTTCTCTCTCTTTCAATACTCAGACTCTCAATTCTTCCTCACGAAGCAATTCAATTCCTCTCTCTCACTTCACTCTCTCTCTATACACAAGAACAGAGAGACTCCCCTCCCCAATGGTTCTTCTTCCTCCAACGGAACAACGGTGACCTCCTCACCATTCTCTCACCCAATCAGTCGACAAATCACCCTAAAACCAGGTCGCCGGTGACTTCCCTCACCAACCATTCACCGGCGACCACCAAACTCCTCTCCAATCGTCTTTCCAAGCCCATTCACCGGCGACTTCACCGGCAACCCAAGGCGTCCTCCATCATCGCCCTCTCCCTCTAAATCGGCCGGAGCACCCTCCTCACTGTTCTCCATCGAATCCCACTCTCTAAATCATCAAATCGGTTGGCCGGCGAACAAGCCCATCACCAGTCCTCTCTCTCTCTAAAACCATTTACCCGACGAATCAATCCCCTTCAATCTCTCTAATCTAAATCAACAGCCCACTACCGGCAACGGGCTCCCTCTATCTCCATTCACCCACGACCACTGCCTCACCTGGGCTCCATTTCTCTGTGTACCCAACTCACGGTTGAGTTCTCCGTATCCAAATCGGTGACCCGTCTCCCCGGCTCTGTTCCAGTCCTTGATGTCACTCCGCTCAATTCAAGCCGAGCCTTGAAGCCATTTCTGAGTTCGATCTCTCTCCCCAGTTCCGAAGCCGTTTGAAGCTCCTTATACCTAACGTGGTATAAGGATCGTGGACACTACGAGGGTAACGAACCCTAACCTTCTCTCTCCCTGTTTTATGCGATTGCCTTGGTTCAATATTGCTGTGGTGTAAAAATCTGAGTATGTTGATGTGGTTGTAACTTCAGTCAGCGTGTAATACGCCTTGGTTTCTATTCACGTTGTTCATGTTCAGATTCATATGCTATATCTAAGCGTTGTTTGAACCGTGGGTTATATTCGTGTTATTCATGCTCAAATTTATATGTTTAATCTGTACAATGGTTTGAGCATTTCGTTTGTGATTTAAACACAAAGATGAGTGTGAATCATCTATATTCACACTCATCTGAGTGTTGATTCCATCCCCCGTGGCTTCTGATCCATGTGCTTAAATCTTGATCATGCTTGTCTGAGTTAGGAGGTGATGGCCCATCATTCATATTTGGCCATCAACGCCATATGATCCTCCCACAATACTCATTTATTACTGTTGTTGCTTGAGTTAGGAAGTGAGGGTTCTTTAATTGTGACCCAAGAAATGTGGTCATTCACATTGGGTCACTGAAACCCCATGACCTTCCCATAATACTCTTTATCTCATTATCTTCATTGTTCTAGTTAGCTTCTTAGCTTTAGAATGATATTGGTGGCATGACCACTCTCTTTTGTAAGAGACAGTCTGAGCATGGCTCCCTGTGTCATACGACATCCACGCTCCTGGGTAATCCTGTGTCGTGTGACACCCAAGGCCCTGAGCAGTCATGTGTCGTATGACACCCGTGGCCCTGGACAGACTGCCTCAACCCATTCCCTTGTAATTCATTTTCATTAATTGTAAGTGGGATGTGGCCTCTCACAGTAAAAAGGTTCACAAGTTGTAATCTCTCATTTTAATCAATAAAACAAAGCATCAAAATGCATTTTATTACATATATCGTCTCACACAATTGCACACACTTTTGAATGGTCTTGAATGTTGAACATAGAAAGACTCGTCTACGGACGAGGCGTGTTGGGTGAACTCTCAAGTTCTTCCCAACACGTAACCTGACCCCCGGACCCAAAAGTCTCTTAAAAAAGGTTTTTCAATGTGTTCCTTAAAAACAACGTGGCGACTCCCAAGATAAAATCATATATTATCTTTTACATTCATTCATTTTCAGGCGAGCGTTCATTCACCTCCTTGACCTACAGAGACCATTCTGGCTTGATTTTTCTTAGCTTCTGTTTTACTGGCTTGGTATCGGGTGTCAAAGGGATCCCGTGTTCCACAATTGAGCTGTCTAGCCCCGGCATGTCCCTGTAAGACCAGGCAAACACATCTACATACTCTCTGAGGAGATCAACCAGTCTGTCCCGTTCAGCCCCTTGAAAGAAGTTCCCGATCTGTGTCTCTTTAGGTTCTTCGATAGTACCCAGGTTAACACTCGTCAAAACCTCCTCGGCAGCTTGGGCCCGGTTTTCCTCTTTATCAGTAACCTGCTTAAAGATTTCTTTAATGTATTGCTCATTTAGTGTGTTTGCATCTTGTTCAAATGAATCATTATTAACTGTTGTTAGGTTATTAGTCAATTTATCATTTGTTAAGTTGGCAATAAGGGGATACTCGGAGAGATCTATCATTTCATTTATTGCAAAAGGAAAGATAACATTGTCCACACACTCATAATCTTCAGGCGTGAGGCCATCAGATGACTCAGAGGACTGAAACTCAAAGACTCCTGACTCTAGAGAATGGATGACAGGGTGTTTGACATGACTAGACTGAGAGGGATGGGGAACCAATCCAAGCTCCGTGATCATTTTCTGTCGGCTGGCTATCGGCCATGAAAATGTCTCCCAATTCTTCAAAGGCATCTCTGTCTTAGTCACCAGAGTGCGGGGATCAAAAGGTTCTTCACTGCCGTCTCCAATTACCGCAACTGTCTCATCATCTGAGCTGAAGTCGATCAAGTCAGGAATCTGTGCTTCTTTATCAAACAACTTCTGTAAGACTGGCTCACTATCCTCACTGCTTACAGCTTCTATCTAGCTGATCTTCGGGAGGGCTAACTCGAAGGTGGAGAAATCCATTACCCCTGATGGGAAGAGTGCTGGCTCTTTGAAGCAGTCTGGGCTTCCTTTGAAGACATACTTGTTCTGAACAGTGGTGGTAGCCCCAGGAATATTCGGCAAGTCAAGAAACATTCTCCGAATAGGATTGGCTGGCCTTCCACGATCCTTTTCGAGTTTTTCCAGAAAACTTTTCCTCACAGATTGCTGACTATCACTCTCATCATACTGGGTCTCACCTTTTATGAAGTACTGGGCCAGAGATAAACTGTAAGGACAAAGACAGACCCCTTCATTTTGCTTTTCCATAACTATTCCCCCAGCTTTTCTGTGGTCCCGAGGATGCGGTTTGTAGCCTAGACCATGTCGGGTGGTTTGTTCTCTTGCATCGATGACAGTGTTGCGACCCTGAAGTCTTTTACCCAATCCAAGCCCCGGAAGATAACTCATCTTTCTCATCATTCGCATGGCATGAGGTATTTTATCGGAGGTAAGAGTGAGGTCTGCACAGCACACTTGCACCTTAGAGGTGGCCACAGAGAAGCTGGTCAAGGTAAGCCCTTCATCATCATGTTTGATCTCCAGTATCGGAATACCTCCGGTGTTGGTCCCTTCTATAGTAACACTGTCTCCATAGATGATAGTAGTGATAGTTCCATCATCGGACTGGAACTTGACATACTGGTGCAGGGTAGAGGCCACTCCATTTATCTGATGGATCCAGGGTCGTCCTAGCAAAGCGGTAAATGAAATGGGGATATCAATCACTTGAAAGTCTACATCCATAACCTTCTTTCCAAACCACAATTTTAGAGTTGCAATCCCCAAAACTGACCGAGCAGTGGAATCATAGGCCTTAATAGTCTGACTCGATGGCTTTAAGTCTATGGGCTTCAAATCCAGCAAGTCCATCATTTTTGCTGGCAGGAAATTCATTGCAGACCCTCCATCGACTAACACCCTTGGTAACTGGCGTTCTTCCAACTGGACAGTGATGTAGAGCGGCTCAGTATGATTAGCCCAATATTTCGGTAAATCCAAGTCAGTGAAAGTGATTATGTTCCCATAGTGAATGTTTCCGATCATTTGGACGACCTCATCTGGGGTGACATCTATGGGCACCATGGTCTTGGCCAAGATTTCTTCGAACTTCAGTTTGTGAGGATAGGAGGAGGTTAACAGGAACCACAGGGAAATATTGGCTTGAGTGCACTTCAGCTGAGTCAACATCGGGTCTTCCTTCTCAGAGTCTTACTTTTCTGCTTCTAGCTTATAAGGCCTTTTGTCTGTTTTTGGTTCGAAGCTGATATTTCTTTTGTCACCCTTAGGTAGCTCCACATTCATCTGTTGGTGTAATGCCCTAGGCTTTAGTTATGTTTAACTGAAAACCGTTATGTATCATCTTTATCGTTTATGTTTATTATTTGATTATTATATAGTTTGCATATTTGTTTATAATAATCTCTGTCCCTAATTATTAAGAGAATAAATTAGTATAATTGTCAATGGATAATCATGTGATGATTATATGCATAAGAGATGCACATTGAAATTATGGGTACTTGTTAGAGAACAAGTGACTGGACATGACCCGCATGAGATTTATGTAATGGTCAAATGTCATACTTAAATCTCATACGGTTACTTCATTTATTTCCTAGACCTGAGACTATCATAACCTTACATATGATGAAAGCCATGTTTGATTTTAGTCAAACGATATCTTAACACGATATCCATAAAGGCTATCATTGGCATGATCGGATTCATGATGGGAAGGATGATAAGTCAAGAAGGAGTTTGTCCCTCGGAAGAGAGATGTTATGCTTGGGTCCCTCGATGAGTGATAATGATGAAAGTGTATGGCCGTACCCCAATGTGATTGGAATTATCATTATACTCAAGAATCGAGAAAGCATTGAACAATAACAAGTTGACAAGGACCATGACTTGTGTTCAATATAACATCGAGCGACAAAAGGGATAAATGGAAGTACACCGTTGGAAACGTGAACTCTTACGTTACATCATTTGGGTAGACATAATGGCTTGCTAGAGTCCGCTTATGTCTTATGAGGTTCGATATGATCGAACTCATTGCCAACATGATGTAATCCTATTGGGTCACACACAACTAGAATGAATTGGTTAAACCGGAGGAAGAATGATTGAGAGGCTCGAAGCGCTACTTATGTCACGCGACATATCAAGCCAATGGCTTGATATACCGCGCGACATAATAGGCCAATACGCGTTATTGACAGCCTGTCTCTCCTAATTCGATTAGAAGAGGTATTTACACTATTTTAGTATAAATACAAGGGCTCTGTCAGACCTAAAAGTCTAGCCGAAATTTTAAAGCAAAATTCACAATCAAATTCTCTCAATATTCTTCAAGGTTTAGATCTAGCAATCAACAAGAAATTGTTCTTGGATTCATTCAAAGGTGTGGATACCAAAAGAGGGTCTTCGCTCGATCATCGATCAAGGCCTAGAGTTCAAGCAAGTTGAAGAACGAAGTTTGTGATTCGATATCACATAATCAAATCGTTCGATAGCTCAAGACCGGAAAGCGTTTCAAGGTTGGTTTAATTCCATCTCATAGGTATTCAAATTAAATTGTATAGAACGTATCCTAGGGCTTCTTGGGTTTTATGTTTTAATGCTTAATTCCGCTGCGCATGGACCCGTAAAACCCAACAGTGGTATCAGAGCCCCGTTCGTATGGTTAAGTTTGAATTAACATGCTAGATTTAAGATATAAATTGTTTATATGCTTATTGCATGTTTTGAATGTGATAGAATTTTTAATTGTTTATGTGAAACAATGTGAAAATCGTTTTCGAATTATCTTTGAATTAAATACGTAAAAAGGATGTTTTACGTGATTTAATTACATGTATCTGTATTGGTTCGAATACGGAAATCCTGTTACTTGGCCGCTTATGTCGCGCGACATGTTGAGCCATGTGGATTTCGAGGTTAAGCGGCTTTGTTACGTCGCGCGACATATCAAGCCTGCGGGCGATGTTGTCACGCGACATAATAAGCCAAAGGCGAAATCGGTTTGTTCAATTTTTACGCTATTTTGTGATTGTGTTTACAATCGATATGTTGATATGAAAACTGGATGTTATAAAATTGAGTTTATAAGTCCGCGATAGATTGATTCATTGATATACATGATTAATTGATTAAAATATGATTTTAATAATTATTGCTATGTATATGAAAATCTGGATGTTATAAAATTGAGTTTATAAGTCCATGCTAGATTGATTCATTGATATGCATGATTAATTGATTAAAATATGATTTTAATAATTATTGCGATGCATGAATTATTTGTTCTTAAGTGTTAAGAATTTTATTAGATGTTTAGTTGAAACATTGAATTGTGATTTCCTAAAATGTTTAGTTGAAACATGATATTTAGTTTCCTAATATGTTTAGATTTAGACATTGTAAATTTTGGATCTTATGATTGTTTATGGAAACAAGTCATAAATACGCGAAATTTAAAAGGAAACTAATTGTTTATAAAAGGTAGTGATTATGTTGCCAAATCGAGTTGATTTCTAATTGTGCATGACTAGGAGAGTTACTGTCTAAGGAAGAGTTGGTACTTAAGTAGTCCTTGTGGCTCACCTATCTTCTGGGAACTTACAGTGCATGATTATGACTATCTTTCTTGATATGCTTATAATCTACCTTAAAGAACCTTCATTTAACTTTTAAGTTCTTTATGCCAATCCATGATTTAAACACTTGAGACCACTCGGATAGTTTTGGGTGGGCTTGCCATAGCAAGGTGCTTTGATTCTATTCCGTTTGCGAGCAAGATGAGGAAATGGTGGTTCCTATACGTTTAAAATGGATGAACTTAATTGGGTTATCAAAATGGTTTTGGACCCAAGGCATAAGATGAGATTAAAATATGCTTAGACATATGATGTCTTAAATAAATCTCATAAAAGATCCTAAGAGTCATATATGATATGATTGATGTTTTCTACCTAATTAGTTTGATCTTGAGCGGTGCGCCATAGCGTACTTGAGATCAAATTAAAGATGGATCTTAGTCCTAAGAGTCATATACGATATGATTGATGTTTTTCTACCTAATTAGTTTAATCTTGAGCGGTGCGCCATAGCGTACTTGAGATTAAATTAAAGTTGGATCTTAGCCCATTAAATGCATATTATGCTTATTAGCATTGGAAGGTGTATGATTTAGTGGGAGTATTTGTAAAATACATTATTTGCTCTTAAATGATAAATGTGTTGATATTGATATGTGTTCATATAATTTGTATATTTTGTTGTAGAAATAGCATTACATAATGATAATTGCGATTCGTCCTTATGAAGGACAAAGTTCGAAAGGAACGATACATTTAATTACGATTGGATCGAAGCCTAAAGAATGGTTCTTGGGTAAATGTGTACGTTCTTGACGAATTCGTTCCTCTTTTGAACCCATAGCAAATGTTGCAAAGGGCAAATAAGGAAGCAACATTAGAAACATAGTGATGATTCGACAATATTGCTTGCCTTGTATTTGCCACCATGGTTGAAGGCTCTTATGAAGAACCTTGAGCACATGATAACTATTCTTTTTGTTATAGCATAACGCAAAAGGAAATGTTCCAAGTGCAAGCTAGGCAAAAGATATATGTTGTGGTGAAAGCTCTTAATTCATATGATGAAAGAAGGAGCAATCCGCGAATTGTGTTAATGGTTAACACAAGAAAGGGTTCAAAAAGGAAGGAAAAGTAGGTAAAGCAAAAGTTGCTAAACCTAGGACAAAAGTTGTCAAAACCGAAGAGGCTAAACCCAAAGTGTCTCAAAAGGATGCAATTTGCTATCATTGCAATAAGATTGTCATTGGAAGCAAAGTTGCAAGGCTTATTAGGAAGGCCTAAAAGGTGAAGAAGGGCAATATGATTGCTACTACTTCAAGTATCTATATGATAGATATTTTCCTTTCGACTTCTTGTTCTTGGGTATATGATACCGGATTGGATCTCACATTTGTTTAAATGTGCAAGGAACAAAGAATAGAAAGCTACTCAAATAAGGTAAATTAAACCTAAGCATGGGAATGGAGCAAGAGTTGCAACATTAGCCATAAGGGACTTATGAAGTCACTTTACCTTGTGAAGTAGTACTTGTTTTGAACAAGTATGACTACGTTCCAGATTTGAGTAGGAGTATTATTTATGTTTCTTAAATGGATGATGAAGGATATAATTTTCTTATTTTCAATAAGAAGTTTTATATTTATTTAATAATATGTCTTATTGTAATGCATATGTCATTAAATGATCTTCATATCCTTGATGATGAGAAACAAAATAATATTGAAGATATCTATGATATAAATGGGAAATCTAAACCGAACAATATGAACAAAGCGTTTATATGGCATTGCCGGCTTGGTCAAATAAATAAGAAACATATATCTAAACTCCATTAACATGGACTTTTAGACTCATATGACCATGAATCATTTGAGGAATGTGAATCTTATTTATTGAGATTATCGACCAAACCACCCTACACTAAAGTAGTGGGAGGGCTAGTGACTTATTGGTCATTATACATGAGATGTATGTGGACCATTAAGAAGCATTGCTAGGGGAAGATTTCGGTATTTCATCACATTTCGCTAAAGACTTATCTAGATATGACTATGTCTATACGATGAAGTCCGAAGGTGAATCGTTTGAGATGTTTTGAACATTTCAAAGATGAAGTATAAAACAACTTGGTAAAGCTGTTAAGTACTTCGATTAGATCGAGGTAATGAAGATTTGAGCCAAGAGTTTGACAATCATCTCAAAACTATGAAATCGTTTCAAAGTTGACTCCAACCAGAACACCACATTGTATGGTGTGTACGAAAGGAGGAATTGAACCTTGTAGGACATGGTTCGTTCGATGATGTGTCAATTAGACTTTCCTATTTCCTATTTCCTTTTGAGGATATACATTAGAAATAATGCGGTTACACTGAATCGAGTCCCTACTAAATCGGTTCCTAAGGCCCCACATGAGATGTGGCATGGAAGAAAAATTAGTTTGACTTTCATGAAGATTTGGGGTTGCGAATCTTATGTAAAGAGACTTGTCTCTTATAAAGTTAGCACCAAATTTGACAAGGTTATTTTCGGAAATTAATCTTACAACCGCAAAGAGAACAAAATGTTTGTTGCTCTATACGATTCGTTTCTTGAAAAATAGTTTCTCAATAAAAGAATCTAGTGGGAGTAAAATTAATCTTGAAAGAAGTTCAAGAACCCGAAAATAATATGGAACCAAGAGTAGAGACGAGAACCAAGTTCACAAAGGAGTTGTGAAACCGGTTCAAGATGCACAAGTCCATCGTAGATTGGATAGGTTACGATCCGAACTCAAGAAATAGTGATTTCTCGTTGCGGAAAGTGATGAAGTGGAAGTCATTGAGAATGACGATCCTACTTGCTATCAAGAAGCGATGTCCTCTCCTAATTTGGATAAATGGTTAGGAACCATGGAATCCAAATTACAATCCATGTTTAACAATCAAGTTTGGAACTTGATTGGGCTACCTAAAAGTGTAAAAACTAAAGGGTGCAAGTAGGTCTTCAAAGACCAACATGGATGTGAAGGTGTATACTTTTATGACTAAGGATTGTAGCAAAAGGACTTAGGTTAATTCATAGTATTGACTATGTTGAAACCTTTTCCGCCAGTTACAATGTCGATGTCTGTTAGAATTTCAATTGCCATGATCGCATATTGTGACTATGTGATATGACAAATGGATGACAAATGACTTTCTTTAAATGGAAAGATTATTAAGGATGTGTAAAGTACACAACCCGAATAGTTTGTCGATCCAAGAAACTCTAATAAAGTATGCATGTTGCAAGGATCCATGAGATGGATTGAAGCAAGCTTCAAGGAATTGGAATCTTTGTTTTGATGAATTGGTCAAAGAGTTTGACTTTATCAAGTACAAAGATGAACCTTGTGTATGCATGAAATTCAGTGGGAGCATGGTGTTATTTCTATTGTTTATTACAATAATATCTTACTCATTTGAAAAACAAGTTCCGACACTCAAGACTTGTTAAGTCTTGGTCAAGGAAAGGTTTCTCAATGAAAGATATGGGTAAAGCCGCTTACATCCTTGGCATCAAGATCTATAGAGATAGATCTAGAAGGATAAATTGGTTTGAGTCAAAGTGTTCACATTAACAAGATTCTTAGAAGAGTCTAAGAAAAGTGGCTTGTCAATGGGTCATGGTATTTTCTCTTAAGCAATACTCATTGTCTTATGACAATTGATGAGCAAAAGGGAATGAATGAAGTTCCATATGCTTCGGCATTTGGATCTGTCATGTATGCCATGATTTGTACTAGACTCGACGTCTCGTATGCTATAAGCATGATGAGTCGATACCAATCGATCTGTTGAGAACCAATGGATGGCGGTCAAGATGATCCTAAGTACTTAAGAAGAACTAAGGATACGTTCTTGGGATTTGAAAGATTGGAAGTTAATCTTGTTGTAAGGGTTACAAAGATGCTAGCTTCCAAACGACAAAGTTATTTTAAAATCGCAATTAGAATTTGTGTTTGTGCTTATTAGAGGTGCAGTTTTGATTGAAAGAGTTCCAAGCAGAAATTGTAGCCGATTCTACTACTAAGGCCATACTTTAGCAACATATGATGTAGCTGAAAGAGGCAGTTTGGATCGAAAGTTCATTTAGTATTTTGGAAATACTTCAAGTGTTTTTCCAAGTATCACTAATTGGTGAAACTTTTGTTATGACAATAGTGGTGCCACTTGTGCAAACAATGGAACCAAGGTCACAATGATGATCCAAACACTCACTTAGACGTTCTTCGAGGAATTCATAAAGAATGAGAAAACGTTAAAATATACAAAGTATCACCGATGATGACATAAGGGATTCACTTACAAAGACACTCGCATAGGCGAAGCATGATGGGCATGTTAGATCCATGAGTATTCTATACATAAATGGAGCCTAGTGCAATTGGGAGACTGTTGGTGTAATGCCCTAGGCTTTAGTTATGTTTAAGCGAAAACCGTTATGTATCATCTTTATCGTTTATGTTTATTATTTGATTATTATATAGTTTGCATATTTGTTTATAATAATCTCTGTCCCTAATTATTAAGAGAATAAATTAGTATAATTGTCAATGGATAATCATGTGATGATTATATGCATAAGAGATGCACATTGAAATTATGGGTACTTGTTAGAGAACAAGTATTTGGACATGACCCGCATGAGATTTATGTAATGGTCAAATGTCATACTTAAATCTCATACGGTTACTTCATTTATTTCCTAGACCTGAGACTATCATAACCTTACATATGATGAAAGCCATGTTTGATTTTAGTCAAACGATATCTTAACACGATATCCATAAAGGCTATCATTGGCATGATCGGATTCATGATGGGAAGGATGATAAGTCAAGAAGGAGTTTGTCCCTCGGAAGAGAGATGTTATGCTTGGGTCCCTCGATGAGTGATAATGATGAAAGTGTATGGCCGTACCCCAATGTGATTGGAATTATCATTATACTCAAGAATCGAGAAAGCATTGAACAATAACAAGTTGACAAGGACCATGACTTGTGTTCAATATAACATCGAGCGACAAAAGGGATAAATGGAAGTACACCGTTGGAAACGTGAACTCTTACGTTACATCATTTGGGTAGACATAATGGCTTGCTAGAGTCCGCTTATGTCTTATGAGGTTCGATATGATCGAACTCATTGCCAACATGATGTAATCCTATTGGGTCACACACAACTAGAATGAATTGGTTAAACCGGAGGAAGAATGATTGAGAGGCTCGAATCGGCTACTTATGTCACGCGACATATCAAGCCAATGGCTTGATATACCGCGCGACATAATAGGCCAATACGCGTTATTGATGACTGTCTCTCCTAATTCGATTAGAAGAGGTATTTACACTATTTTAGTATAAATACAAGGGCTCATCGAGACCTAAAAGTCTAGCCGAAATTTTAAAGCAAAATTCACAATCAAATTCTCTCAATATTCTTCAAGGTTTAGATCTAGCAATCAACAAGAAATTGTTCTTGGATTCATTCAAAGGTGTGGATACCAAAAGAGGGTCTTCGCTCGATCATCGATCAAGGCCTAGAGTTCAAGCAAGTTGAAGAACGAAGTTTGTGATTCGATATCACATAATCAAATCGTTCGATAGCTCAAGACCGGAAAGCGTTTCAAGGTTGGTTTAATTCTATCTCATAGGTATTCAAATTAAAATTGTATAGAACGTATCCTAGGGCTTCTTGGGTTTTATGTTTTAATGCTTAATTCCGCTGCGCATGGACCCGTAAAACCCAACATCATCTGCCCAGACCGGATCATCACATAGACATTAGACTTCCCCAAGTCATCAGCCCTATTGGAAGATTCCTTCAGCTCCTTCAGGGTTAAGGGTGGGCCTGTGCTGGCATACGGCCAACTCTGTTGATTGATTTGGTTCACAGCATCACCGGAGGTATAGGCAGCTTCACGAATCTGATCCAAGGTTACATGCTTTCTGGCTCTTTCTGAATTCTGAGTTCCCCATTGATTTAGTAACTTGCTGATCTCAGTTTCTTCTTCCTCACTCATGGCCTTGACATTTTCATTCAGGCTTTTTAGCATCAACATGCAACAGGAGTTATCGTTCCCAGGGTTTGGAGGTTTGCTACTGGCTTCATCATCTTGCCATAGCAGTTTTTTCAGCAAAGCAGGGTCAAACTCTTCATCACTGTCAAGCATATCCCTTCTCTCCTTCGGGGTCAACCTTTTGACGGCAACTTTGACATTGGCCAAACACTTCCTGAAGTGGGAGACTCCATCATCGATAAGGGTTTCTTCAGGATCGAACCATTTGACAAGTTTCATGTCATTACTTTCGGGAGGGTTTTCTGGGCTAGTTGGTTTTTGGGCGAGCCATTCTTCTACTGTCCCTTCCGGCATCTCAACCGTGTCTTCCTCAGTCTCACTAAAATAGCTTCCTTTGAAACTTTCATCCTGACTCTGATGACCAATGGTGGCAAAGGATGGTCGGGATATTTGACGCCATATAAGGGGCGCTCTGGGCTCTTCCTCTGACGTAGGGATTACCAAGAAAATGTCATTGTCATCATAAGACAGGAAGGGGACCGGGGTCGCCTCAAACTTTAAGACCCTTTATAAGGCTTCCATACATTCTCTCTTGGATAATGCTCAGGGGTGACCCTTAATACTGCAATAGAGTCCACCCTTCCTGACGGAGGCTCAGTCTCAATGACGCTTACATATTCTAGATCAACGGGTGGAGCCCAATTCCCTTGCTCAACCAAAGCTTCGATCAAGTTTCTCCATTCACTAACCAGGTCTTTATAAGGAGTATTGAATTCTAAGATGTTAAATTCATACTCTTCCTCATCTGAGCTTGCATCCATTTTCTCCTCTAAGCTTCTGGAAGAGTGATAGTCGCATTTCGAGGTAATACCGTCCTCATTCTCAGGCCAGTAGTTTTCTACCCCATCCGGTCCTTCAAGTTTCATTCCCGTTGGCTCTACGTTCATACCCTCTACCGAGCTGTCATCATCACTGTAAATCAGCCCATTTCTATTCTCATTTCCGACCGAATCTTCACTGCCACTGTCTGGGAGAGAGGCAAATTCACAAGCATTGACAAAGTTGGAAAGGTCAAGCTGGTCAAAAGCCTCATTGGGGTTATTTGCGGGTCGATACCCGGGAAGGATGACAAAGGGATAGTTAGACTGATACTGGAGTTTTGGGATCAGCTGATTTGGTCTGTACTGAGGAGGAGGGATGAATCCCATAGGATAATGCAGAGACTGAGAAACTGGGGTGGCTGCGACATTTGTTCTTTGTTGGTAGTGAACAAAGATGGGTCTTATCTAAGGAGGTGAGGGTGTTGGAGCCCTGATGGCTTGGGATGTTGGAAAGGACTGAAAAGGGGTAGTCCTTGGTAAGGGATCATATGTGGATGGAGGAGGGCATTGGTTGTAGGATGGAGGAGCTGAAATCACTGTTTCCGGGGTTTCATCTTCCACCATGACCAAAGAACCATTGGATTCAACCACTATCTGAACCCTATGACGGCGGAGAGCATCGATGAGCATGGCTTGTTGTTCCTCATGGACCTTACGACTGTTTTCCAAGGCTAGGGCTAGCTCTTCTTCTCTAGTCACCGGATTACCCATACCACTGCGGTTTTCTGTCAAATCTGCCATTCTGAACCTCTGGGTTGACAAAATTGACGATTCTGACGAACTATCTGAGCCTGAAATTTCCGTACTGACAAGCCACTGACCCGGTATTCTCACCCACTTCTTTCTTGCTGCGGGAAAGGGATAGGCAAGGTTTAAACTCAGGGGTAGGTGTTTAGGCTGAAGGCTCAAGTAATATGCAATTAAAAATCTTCAAGTTTACTTAAAACAGTGTCTTTTATTTATTTATATTTGGTTGGAAAAGGTTGCCCTTCTTTTTCGCAACTACTCTAGATCCTGGATCAGTGGGTTCCGTCACTACGTCTATAAGCCCCTCATTTTCCACCTGTATTTCGACATCCCAGGGTGGACAGCCCCGGGCGAGGATCCTATAGGGCACGCAGATCCCACCGACCGAGAGAGAAGAACGGTCCTAGGGTCTAGTGGATCATAGGAATTTTTAACGCGCGAGTGATGCGGATTATAGTCAATGTCAATGCCGTGAAAGTCTTTTAGCATTAACAAAATTTTGGCAGAGTTTTGCTTACGCAATAGACGTTTGACTTCGGCATTGTCCAAGGAAAATAATAGGCATGGGTCGGACGTTAAAAGTCGAATGACACGGCGTCACATTGAGCGTTGTTGCATACTTTGTGCAAGTCAAAGTCAAAGTCAATGTCGGGGTTAAAATTTTTCCAATTTTGCCTAACGAAATTTCAGCATGGCTTTGCTTGCGCGAGGAATCTTAATTTTTGGCACGGGCTCGGGTTTGACTTTTATGTACCCCGTGCGGGTCAAAGTCAATGCCGGGGTTAAGATTTTGCCAATTTTGCCTAATGAAATTTCGGCATGGCTTCGCTTGCGCGAGAAATCTTGACTTTTGGCATGGGCTCGGGTTTGACTTTTACGGGGGTATACAATGAGGCTGTATGACACGGCCTAGACCAAAAACCAACCAAAAAAGTCACGATTTTAAAAGTGTGACACAGACTAGTGCATTGGTCGACACTGGCTGCCAAGGGGAGTTTGGGATGATTTCGTGCGCGCCCGGGAACGTCGTAACACTGTTTGTGACTGTAGCTGAACAACCATCCCAGGTTAAAAGGACATGCATGGAAAGTGTACAAGATATATAGTGCACGTAGTGTGCGGTCTCCTCAAAAATTCTTTTTTTGAGTTAAAATAGAGATTTTCATCATGTGTTTTAAAAGAATGTTTTTCGAGGACGGGGAAAATGCAACACATAGGCACGTAAATTTTCTGGAACCTGGCCAGACTTAGGACTGAATAGCCCCAAGATGCCATGGCTTCTATATTAACCTAAGAAAAGTGTCCTGGTGGAACTGCGAATGAAGCCGCCCGGCTATGATCCAGGTAGATCAAGCCGTCTGGCTAGATCCAGCAGTTTTCCAGGTTCCAATTTGCTTCATTTCCAAACTGTTTCTCCGGGCAATTTTGGCAACTTTCAGCTTCAGAATGGCCCCTGTTCATTATTTCAGAGTATGCACAAACCAAAAAAGAATACAAAGATGCATGAAAAAAAGGAAAAAAACACAAGCACAAAAATCGGATCCGGGACGGAAGGCTAACCCTCGTAAACGTTTCCAACACTTCTTGCGAGAAAAGAAGTTTGGAAACATTTACATTTCCCCAGCGGAGTCGCCAAACTGTGATTGTGGGCCCTTTTTTGGCGATTGGACCGTTTTTTTTAATTATAGGGTCGCCGTTTCACCTCAGTTTGAAGTCATCGGTTTTATTGAAAAACGGAGTCGCCACACCATTTTGATTTCCTCAAAACTTTGAAAAAAAGGATAAGGGTTCGGAGGTTAAGTTACTCCTTGGGAAGAACGTATTACGTTCACCCAAGGAGCCTTGCAAAAGAAAGTCTTCCTAGATCCGAAGTTTGTGCTTGTTTGTGCGCACGTGTGTGTGTGTGTTTTGAAAAGAGGAGGGGATGTGCCAAGTTTATCTGCCGGACATATAAACCATATAATCAATATAAATGACAAGTAAATGGAAATGTAAATGACAAACAATAAGTAAAGCAATATAATGAGAGTATTTCAAGGGGAAAGGAAGGAGAGATTACCAATGGTGGTTCTCTCTATCTCCCAAGGGGATTTTCCTATTTAGGAATAGTTTAGGAAGGAATTTATGGAGGAGGGAGGTGGTTTTTGAGTGTTTTAGTTTTTGGAAATTCGTGGTATTAATTTGGCAAAGCAACAGTGCTTAAAAGTTATATCTAAAATGGGTAGAGGAGGCCTCTATTTATAGGCTGCAGTGTGCTTCCTAAACAAGCCGCCCGGCGTTAACCTGCAGTAAATGAAGCCGCCCGACGTTATCCTCTGTCGTGTCAGCATGTTTCTAGATTCATGCAAGGTGGCAGCTAGAGGCTTCTTTTCAGCGAGGTCCTGCTTGGAATTTTAATTCCTAGCAGGTCCTTCCTCCCTTGGAAAGTTTGGAAAAGTTCCCGAATTGCCCCTGAACTTTATGAAAGTTTGGGGAATTGCCATGAAACTTAACCGGAAGGCATGAGCCAGATTTGGGTACATACACTGGGGGATCACCATGCTTCATTGATTCAGCCACATCTACAAACACTTGCATTCTATTTGCTCTCCTTTTCCTTTGAAACTCATCGGCTATAGAGGGAGGCATTGGCATCGGTTGAATGCTGCAGTGACTAGTGACTTTCTCATGTATATCTAATAGAAACATCCCATTTGATAATCGGGGAATGGATGATCTAGTTGTATAATAATTTCTGGTAGACATCAGATCTTTTTGATCCATAGAGAAGTCAAAAGTGGAAGGAGGATGGGCATCATCAAAAGGGTTACAGTCAAAAGGCTCAGGAGCCTTGAACTCTATCTCATCATCATCCTTAAAGAAATCAGAAGTAGTAGGATCTTCTTCCTCATAAATTGGTTCACTCTCCTCCTCAATTGATTTACCCTTTACTTGGCAATGGCCTGACTGACTAGGAGGGATGCTTGAATGGCAACCTAAGTAGATAACTCATCAGCAAATAACTGTTGTCGATCCAATTCAGATTCAAATAAGCTGACTGCCATAACTTTCTGCAGTTCAATCTCCTCAGCATTATCAGTAACAAGCTTCTCCTCCTTAACAGGTTCAGTAGTGTAGGTGTTAGTGCCCTAGGCCTATAGAGATAGACTTATTTGTAATGTCATTATTCATTTATATGAGAGATTGCTATTTTGATTGTTATATATGTTTGCATGTTTACTTTAATAATCGTGTCCCTAGTACTTATGAAGCACTAGTATGAAGTTTAATGGATAATCATGTGATGGTTATATGCATAGGATGCACATTAAATTCATGGGTACTTGTTGGAGAACAAGGTACTGGACTTGACCCATTATGAGATTTATGTCATGGTCGAATGTCATAATTAAATCTCATATAGTTATATCATTGATATCCTTTGACCTGAGGTTATCATCGTCTTCCACTCGATGAATATTGTGTTTGATATAGTTTAACGTTATCTTTAACAGGATAACAATAAGGGCTATTATTGGCATGATAGGATTCTTGTTGGGAAGAATATTAAGTCAAGATGGAAATTTGTCCCTCGTAAAGAGAGATGTTTGCTAGGCCACTCGTAAGTAAGATTGATGATGTACATGGCCATGTCCGAATGAATTAATGTGATTAATAACATTCGATTGATCAATTTACTTGGTAACGAGAAAGCATTGAACAATATGAGTTGACGTGGACCATGACTCATGTTCAATATAACATCGCGTGACAATGGGATTATGATATGTTCTATGTAGGAAATCGAACTTGATATTATATTATTTGGGTAGGCGTGATGGCTTGCTAGAGTCTGCTCATGTCTTATGAGAATCGATGTGATCGAACTCATTTCCAACATAATATAGTCCTATGGGGTCACACGCATCGAACGAATTGTCAAAAATGAAGAATATGGACTTTTTGTACACAGGGGACGACTCGTCCCCAGGCCAGAACCAACTATTCCCTTGGCCTCGGACGAGTGAATCTGAGGGAATGTCCTGAGGGATGACTCGTCTCATAGGGGACGACTCGTGCCCTGGTGTTGTACTAACTATTCCCTGTAAAGGGGACAAGAGTATCTGGACATTGTGAAGAGGGGACGAGACAAGAGTATCTGGACATTGTGAAGAGGGGACGACTCGTGCCCTGGGGGACGAGTCATCCCGTCGGCGCTGGACTGATACGTAATTGACTTAAAATTAGGGTTTTCTCAAAGGGAAAATATTTATAACGTATAAATACAAACCCTTGGTTTCCCTAGCAGTCATACTCACATTTTTGGGTATAGAGAAACACAAAAGAGAGATTTCAATTGAGAATTGAGAATCGAAACACCATCCAATTCCATAATTCTTCATTGATTGAAAGGAGTTTCAATCAAAGGATCTAGCAATCCACCTAGAATTGTTCTAGGGTTCGTTCAACGCGTGGATACACATAGAGGATCTTCGCCAATCAAGATCTAACGTTCGTGATTCAAGGATTGTTCATCAAGGATTCACAAGGTCATCAATCTGGAGTTGGAACGCGTTTATCAAAGACAAAAGCACTCAAGGTTGGTTATTCTATTTCATCTTTCTTAATTAATCATCTAGAACGGATCCTAGGCTCCGAGTTTTTCGAGTTAATTTGCTTTCTTCCGCTGCGCATGGACCCTCGAAACCCAACAGTGGTATTAGAGCCCCGTTCATGATGTTTATATTAGATAATCATGATAATTATATAATGTGATTATGTTAATTTTCATGATGAATATGATTTAGAATATGAATTTATATGGGATTTGCTTATGGAAGCAATTGTATATTTTGATATGCCATGATTATGAATTGAATTATATGATTAATGTGATTAATCTAGTATTACTAAGTATATAGGCTGGAAACCAAAAACTTCCCCACAGGCACTTCTTGGAAGTGTGGGATAACTTTGGATTACAACGCCACGTACTAGTAATTACACATCAAATGTGATTTGTGATGCATCATTTCATGTTCATAATTATGCTCATATAATTTTCATGAATCAACCTTGCCATGTTAATTGATAAACATGAAAATTGAACCTTCATTGAAATTTGAGTTTGTTTATGCCACCCATTTTAAAAACTTGTGAGTACACGGATAGTTTTATGTAGGCTATGCCATAGCGAGGTACATTAATTCTATCTTTGTATGATCAAGATGAGCAAACGGTGATTGCTATACATTTAAAATGGTTGAATTCAATTAGGCTATCAAAACAGTTTTGGGCCTAAGGCATAAGATGAGATTGAAACATTTGACATATGATGTCTATAATCTCATAAAAAATCTAAGAGTCATATGTGGATATGATTGATAAATGTTATCTACCTTTTTAGTTTAATTTTAAGCAGTCGTGCCATAGCCGACTTGAAATTAAATTAAAGTTGGATCTTATCCTATTAAATTATATTATGCATGATTGTATAAGAAGGTTATATAATTTAGTGGGAGTATTTATGAAATAGTTATTTAAATCTCTTAAATGAAATAGGTACTTATATGTGTTCATATTTGTTGCATATCTTTGTCGATCAATGGCTGTAAACATTAATCAAACTCTGTCACTGCGATCAGTCCTTGAGAAGGACAAGTTGGAAGAGAATGGCAACAACTATGTGGATTGGATCCGCAGTTTGAGAATTGTTCTCAAACAAGAAAGGAAGTTGTACATTCTCGATGACCCGTTCCACCCGAGCCTGCTGCTAATGCAACTCGAGCTGAAAAGGATCAACATAAGAAACATATAGATGATTCTATTGATGTTGGTTTCTTGATGCTCGCTACCATGTGTAAGGCCCTTCAAAAGGACCTTGAACACATGGATGCTTATGATCTGGGAAATCATTTGAAGGAAATGTTCCAGTTGCAAGCATGTCAGGAAAGGTTTGACACCATGAAGACTCTTCATTCATGCAAGATGATTGAAGGACAACCTGTTGGGCCTCATGTGTTGAAAATGAAAGGTCACCTCGAACATCTTGAGAGGCTTGGATATCCTATCCAGTTGGAACTGGCTACGGATATGATATTGCATTCACTCCCTGAAAGTTATAATCAGTTTGTTATGAATAATAACATAAATGGGATGAATAAATCTCTGTCTGAATTGCATGGGATGCTTAAGAATGCAGAGAACAATATCGCCAAGAAAACCAATCAAGTGTTGATGGTGAATAAAGGAAAAGGGTTCAAGAAAACCAAGGTTAAAGAAAAAGTTGCTAAACCGGAGGCAAAGGTTTCCGTTGTTGAGAAGCCTCAACCCAAATCCCAAAAGGATGCGGTGTGCTACCATTGCAAGGAAACAGGGCATTGGAGGCATAACTGCAAGGTTTATCAGGAAGGACTGAAGAAGAAGGGCAATGAGATTGCCATGACTTCAGGTATCTATGTGATAGATATTCTACTTTCTACTTCTAGTTCTTGGGTATTAGATACCGGATGTGGATCTCACATTTGTTTAAATGTGCAGGGACTAAAGAATAGAAGGTCGCTCAAAGAAGGTGAAGTAGACCTACGTGTTGGAAATGGAGCAAGAGTTGCTGCATTAGCCGTAGGGACTTATGAAATCACTTTACCTAGCGGACTAATATTAGTTTTAAATGATTGCTATTATGTTCCGGATTTGAGCAGAAACATTATTTCAATTTCTTGTTTAGACAATGAAGGTTATAGTTTTCTTATCAAGAATAAGAAATTTTCCATTTATTTGAATGATATGCTTTATTGTATTGCTCATTCTTTTAATGGACTTTATGTCCTAGATGTTGAAAATAATGTTGAAAATGTCTATCATGTAAATAAGAAATCTAAACCAAATAATGTGAACAACACATTTAAATGGCATTGCCGTCTTGGTCACATAAATGAGAAACGCGTCTCTAAACTCCATAAAGATGGATATTTAGACTCATATGATTATGAATCATATGATGTTTGCGAATCTTGTTTATTGGGCAAGATGACTAAAGCACCTTTTACTAAGAGTAGTGAAAGGACTAGTGATTTATTGGCTCTCACACATACTGATGTATGTGGACCAATGAATAGCATTGCTAGGGGAGGATTTCAGTACTTCATAACGTTCACTGATGACTTATCAAGATATGGCTATGTCTATCTGATGAAGTACAAAAGTGAAGCATTTGAGATATTTAGAATATTTCAAAATGTAGTACAAAATCAACTTGGCAAAACTATTAAAACACTTCGATCCGATCGAGGTGGTGAATATTTAAGCCAAGAATTTGACGATCATCTTAAAAGTTGTGGAATTGTTTCAGAACTTACTCCACCCGGAACACCACAATGGAATGGTGTGTCCGAGAGGAAAAATCGAACTCTATTAGATATGGTTCGATCGATGATGAGTCAAGTTAACCTTCCTATTTCCTTTTGGGGACATGCACTGGAAACAACTGCTTTCACACTTAATAGAGTCCCTACTAAATCGGCTCCTAAGACCCCACATGAGATGTGGCATGGAAGAAAACCTAGTTTATCTTTCATGAAGATTTGGGGATGTGAAGCTTATGTAAAGAAATTGGTTTCTGAAAATAAGCTTGCACCCAGATCCGATAAATGTATTTTCATTGGTTATCCTAAGGAAACGAAAGGATATCAATTTTACAACCGATCCGAGAACAAAGTGTTTGTTGCTCGACATGGTGTCTTTCTAGAGAAAGAGTTTCTCTCTAAAGAAACTAGTGGGAGTAAAATTGATCTTGAAGAAATTCAAGAACCCAAAAATGACAAGGAACCAATTGTAGAGACGAAACCAAATTTACAAGCTGTTGTGGAACCGGTTCAAGATATACAAGTTTTTCGCAGATCGGATAGGATACGATCCGAACCTGAGAGATATGGATTTCTCATGACGGAAAGTAATGAAGTAGAAATCATTGAGAATGATGAACCTACTTCCTATCAAGAGGAGATGTCCACTCCTAATTCGGACAAGTGGCTAGGAGCCATGGAATCCGAGATCAAATCCATGTACGATAATCAAGTTTGGAACTTGATTGATCCACCTGAAGGTGTAAAAACCATAGGGTGCAAATGGGTTTTCAAAAAGAAAACCGACATGGATGGGAAGGTACATACTTACAAGGCTAGGCTTGTTGCTAAGGGGTATAGGCCCAATCATTCATGTATCTTTGGATGGTCTTTGTTGATGGTTGACTTCTGTGTCCTGAGCTTTGCTTGGTAAGCCGGGGAATTTGCTTGCTGGGGAGCGGGCTTTTGTTTGTGCTTTGGTGTCGGGGTCGTTGCTTGGTAGGAAGGGAACTTTGCTTACTAGGGAGCGGGTTTTTGCTGGTGCTTTGGGGCCACTGATCTTGATATGACGGGAACTTTGCTTGCTAGGGAGCGAGTTCTTGTTTGGGCTTTGGTGTGGCTGATCTTGGTATGGTGGGAACTTTGCTTGCTAGGGAGCGGGCTCTTGCTGGGGAGGCTAAAATAGATACATTTTCGCCCGTAGCAATGCTTAAGTCTATTAGAATCTTAATTGCCATAGCCGCATATTATGACTATGAGATATGGCAAATGGATGTCAAAACAACATTTCTTAACGGAAACCTACTTGAGGATGTATACATGATACAGCCTAAAGGGTTTGTCGATCCAAAGAATTCTAATAAAGTATGTAAGTTGCAGAGATCCATTTATGGATTGAAGCAAGCTTCGAGGAGCTGGAATCTACGTTTTGATGAATCAGTCAAAGAGTTTGGCTTCATCAAAAATGAAGATGAGCCTTGTGTATACAAGAAAATAAGTGGGAGCATAGTACTATTTCTGGTGTTATATGTCGATGACATCTTGCTCATTGGAAACAATGTTCCTGCACTTGAGACTGTCAAGTCCTGGTTAGGAAAATGTTTCTCAATGAAAGATATGGGTGAAGCGGCTTATATCCTTGGTATCAAGATCTATAGAGATAGATCAAGAAGGATGATTGGTTTATGTCAAAGTACATATATTGACAAGGTCCTTAGAAGATTCCGTATGGAAAATTCTAAGAGAGGAAACTTGCCAATGGGACATGGCATTACTCTTAGCAAGACTCATTGTCCTAAGACAAATGATGAGCGAAAGAGGATGAGTGATATTCCATATGCTTCGGCAATTGGGTCCATCATGTATGCCATGTTATTTACTAGACCTGATGTCTCATATGCTCTGAGCATGACGAGTAGATACCAGTCTGATCCTGGTGAGAACCATTGGATAGCAGTCAAGAATATCCTTAAATACTTGAGAAGAACTAAGGATGTATTCTTGGTATTTGGAGGAATGGAAGATGATCTTGTTGTAAAGGGTTACACAGATGCTAGCTTCCAAACCGACAAAGATGACTGTAGATCGCAGTCTGGGTTCGTGTTTATGCTTAATGGAGGTGCCGTTTGTTGGAAGAGTTCCAAGCAAAGCACTGTTGCTGATTCTACAACCGAGGCCGAATATATAGCAGCATCGGATGCAGCTAAGGAGGCGGTTTGGATCAAGAAGTTCGTTAGTGACTTAGAAGTCATTCCGATTATCACTAACCTGATAGAGCTTTATTGTGACAATAATGGTGCTATTTCCCAAGCAAAAGAACCAAGGTCACATCAATGATCCAAACACATTCTGAGGCATTTCCACCTCATTCGAGAAATCTGTGAAAGGGAAGAGGTCAAGATATGCAAGGTACCTACGGATGACTACATTGCGGACCTTCTCACCAAGCCTTTGCCACAAGCTAAACATGATGGTCATGTTAGGTCCATGGGTATAAGATACATGAATGATTGGGCCTAGTGCAAGTGCGAGACTGTAGGTGTTAGTGCCCTAGGCCTATAGAGATAGACTTATTTGTAATGTCATTATTCATTTATATGAGAGATTGCTAATTTGATTGTTTTATATGTTTGCATGTTTACTTTAATAATCGTGTCCCTAGTACTTATGAAGCACTAGTATGAAGTTTAATGGATAATCATGTGATGGTTATATGCATAGGATGCATATTAAATTCATGGGTACTTGTTGGAGAACAAGGTACTGGACTTGACCCATTATGAGATTTATGTCATGGTCGAATGTCATAATTAAATCTCATATAGTTATATCATTGATATCCTTTGACCTGAGATTATCATCGTCTTCCACTCGATGAATATTGTGTTTGATACAGTTTAACGTTATCTTTAACCGGATAACAATAAGGGCTATTATTGGCATGATAGGATTCTTGTTGGGAAGAATGATAAGTCAAGATGGAAATTTGTCCCTCGTAAAGAGAGATGTTTGCTAGGCCACTCGTAAGTAAGATTGATGATGTACATGGCCATGTCCGAATGAATTAATGTGATTAATAACATTTGATTGATCAATTTACTTGGTAACGAGAAAGCATTGAACAATATGAGTTGACGTGGACCATGACTCATGTTCAATATAACATCGCGTGACAATGGGATTATGATATGTTCTATGTAGGAAATCGAACTTGATATTATATTATTTGGGTAGGCATGATGGCTTGCTAGAGTCCGCTCATGTCTTATGAGGATCGATGTGATCGAACTCATTGCCAACATAATATAGTCCTATGGGGTCACACGCATCGAACAAATTGTCAAAAATGAAAAATATGGACTTTTTGTACACAGGGGACGACTCGTCCCCAGGCCAAAACCAACTATTCCCTTGGCCTGGGACGAGTGAATATGAGGGAATGTCCTGAGGGATGACTCGTCCCATAGGGGACGACTCGTGCCCATAGGGACGACTCGTGCCCTGGTGTTGTACTAACTATTCCCTGTAAAGGGGACGAGAGTATCTGGACATTGTGAAGAGGGGACGACTCGTGCCCTGGGGGACGAGTCGTCCCGTCGGCGCTGGACTGATACGTAATTGACTTAAAATTAGGGTTTTCTCGAAGGGAAAATATTTATAACGTATAAATACAAACCCTTGGTTGCCCTAGCAGTCATACTCACATTTTTGGGTTTAGAGAAACACAAAAGAGAGATTTCAATTGAGAATTGAGAATCGAAACACCATCCAATTCCATAATTCTTGATTGATTGAAAGGAGTTTCAATCAAAGGATCTAGCAATCCACCTAGAATTGTTCTAGGGTTCGTTCAACGCGTGGATACACATAGAGGATCTTCGCCAATCAAGATCTAACGTTCGTGATTCAAGGATTGTTCATCAAGGATTCACAATGTCATCAATCTGGAGTTGTAACGCGTTTATCAAAGATAAAGGCACACAAGGTTGGTTATTCTATTTCATCTTTCTTAATTAATCATCTAGAACGGATCCTAGGCTCCGGGTTTTTCGAGTTAATTTTCTTTCTTCCGCTGCGCATGGACCCTCAAAACCCAACAAGTAGATCTATCGGTTAAGGGCATCTCAACTGGTTGAATAATCGGTAAGGCATCGGTCACATGTTTTTTATCTCCTCCTAAGGCAGTAACCGATGAAGTGTCGGCTATGCCTCCTCCTATCTTCTTAACCGGTGACGTCGGTTGAGAAGTAACAAGCACATGTCTTGATTGATCAGCATTATCAGAACTTGAACTTAAGCTAGATTGCTCACTGTCATCACCATCATCATCATCATCATCATCATTAGCAACATCACCACTATCCTTAAACAATTCCTCTATCTCCTCATCGGTAGCAGAAGTCCACTTATTTTTATTAAAGTGAATAAAGGAGAAGAAGTCAGCCAAATTGATATTTCCCATAGCCTATAGCTCTCTATCTACCTCCACCATATTCTGTACAAGGTCCATGACATTCCTTATCAATTGGTTTCTCCTAAGACCGAGAGAAATGGGTTCAGAATCAAAAGAGGGAAGTAGATTGTCAGGATATTCATATCTGCCAACCTGGTAGGGGTCAGATTCCTTTAGAGTGTCTTGGACGCCATAGAGCATGGCAAAATCTGTCCACATTGAATGAACCATCATATCCTGGCGTAACCGATCTTGAGGCAAATAGATTGCATTCCATAAGTTGGGAAGCAAGTCAAAATAATGATTGTAGAGCTTTAGAAGGTCCCTTTTGGAGAGGGAGGCATCATATTCATTCAACTGGCAGTGTTTACTGAAGTAGATGCCCTTGTCTTCATGAATATTTTCAATATCAACGTAATTATGAATATCTCCAGCAGGAATAGAGCCTTTATTCATCTCATGGAACTGTAGAAGCTTCCTGAGGAATGGGGAAAGGTTATCATTTTGATAAACCCATTTTGGAAAAGGGACAAGTTTATCATTGATAGCCCATGGGTTGTTGTAGAATATGTGGAAAGTGGGATTTCTGATGGGCTGACATTTCCTAACCGATGGATAAGAAGTGTGGCCGGTCATGGGTACTTCATTGGTCATGAAATTGTGAGTGAATAGCCTTTTCGGAATGAAGGGGACAAAAGTGGTAAGGTCTGATTCAATCAATTTTCTTCTCTCAGCATTTTCTTTAGCTAGCTGAGAGGGGGTTTTCTGTATAGGCTTGGTTTTTGTGGTGAAAGGAGTTGGTAATTTTTGGACTTGGGTTGGAGGTGCTTGTTTTCTGGCTATTTTTCTGGGTTTGACCGTTGGAGGATAGATTGAGGGATCAATCAGTTGAGTAGAAGCAAAGGTCGGTTGAGGCTTGATGACCGACTCATCGGTTGCCTTCCTCTTAATCGGTAAGGTGGTAATCGGTTTAGAGGATTCAGGGGCATCGGTTGACTTCTTAACCTTTGGCTTGTAGGCCTTTTTCTTCTTCTCAACCGGTAGAACGCCGGATGAGAGCTCACCGGTTGAGGCATCATCACCGGTTATGGGTTTGGCTTCTCTATCAATATTTGTCTAAGTCAAATTACTGATTTAGTTTCAAGAAACAATTTTCTCTCCAAGACTATTGATTATTATTCTAAATCAAAGGCTGCTGTTGAGACAATCCTACATGACCAAATGTCTTATAACAACGACCAATCTGGTTTAGGATTTAACTCCAGCAATGATGACAACAAATATAAAACATTTATTAAGTCTGTCACTGAGAATCTGATGGATAAGTTTGATGATACTGCATATGTTGACCTGCTGAAGAAAAGTACTTGTACTTTTGGTGTTGTTCCACTTACTTACCCAAAAGTGAAGGAACAGATCAAGGTCAACAAGGTTGACAAAAAACAAATCCAAATGGACAAAGGTAGCTGATCCTAAGCGGGGAACCTATATCCCACTTGGTGATGGTGACAACAAAGTTGGTATTCACTTTGCTGGTCAGGCTGCTGGTTTGGAAACCTCAACCGGAAACAAAGTAGCCTCAACCGGTCAAGGAAGTGTAACCGATAGAACCCTAGTTGATGACTCATTCTTCCCTCAATCGGTCAGAAGAGAACCCAACCTTCAAAATTCCTCAACCAATTCATTACCAGCTAGTCCCTCTATTAATGTTCCGCTATACCACCTGAACCTGAACCAATTTCAAATAATATACCATTTCCTTCACCACAACCTGAAACTAATCATCTGTCAACCTCACCATCTCCTAACCGATCACCTCAACCGGTCACACCTCCCTCAACTGATTTTGCTCCTCCCCTAGAAACCCTAAGAAGGGAATCGATCAGGCAAGACCTTCCAAGGAAAGTGAGACCAGCTAGAGGTCACCCATTAGAAAATGTGATTGGTGACGTCTTTGGTCCAAGAATGACTAGAGACCAAATGAGAAATATGGAAGAACAACAAAGTCTATTCTCCTCTGCAATGGTCTCAAATATAGAACCAAAGAAGACAGAAGAAGCACTCAATGATCCCAGCTTGGTAGAAGCTATGCAAGAAGAACTCAATCAGTTCGACATATGCAAAGTATGGGAATTAGTGCCTCGTCCAAATGATCAAACAATAATAGGAACGAAATGGGTCTTTAGAAATAAATTGGATGAGCCTATTTGTGAGATCTTGATTTTCTTTTCTCAACTAATCTTACTCTTGTTTGTTTTCTTTCAAAACTTTTATTTCTGTTTTAAGAGAGTCATTTTCATATGAGATTCTTTTGAAATCAACAACCATAACTTTGTGAACAATATTTAATTTTTCAAAATCAGAAAAGAGTTCATTCATCACCTCTGCCATATCAGACTTTGACAGGTTAGGCATTGGGTCAATAGTTGGTTGATAGGTTGAGGATAATGGTTCAAAGTTAGGGTCAAAATTGGGTAAGAGGATGTTGGTTGAGAGCGTATGCCGGTTAGGATCTTTTGGAATTGGATCGGTCAAGGTTCAAAAACAGTTTGGGTTTAGAATGTAATCGGTTGGGCTTGGGTTTGAAAGGTCGGTTGCATTGGTTGCTGTAAGTACCCAAATCTGGCTCATGCCATCCGGTTAAGTTTCCCGACAATTCCCCGGACTTTCCTAAAGTTCAGAGGCGATTTGGGAACATTTCCAAACCTTCCGAGGGGCAAAGGACTTGCTAGGAATTAAAATTCCACGTAGTCCTTCGCTGGAAAAGACCTTTTAGAAGGCCACCTTCCATGTTTCTCGAAAAATCTGGGTCGGCAGCAGATGTAGCCACGCGGCCTCTTTTGCCGCAAATGAAGCCATGCGGCCTCTTTCGCTGACCTTCTAGAATGCCACCTTGCATGTTTCTAGAAAAATCTGGGTCGGCAGCAAATGTAGCCACACGACCTCTTTTGCCGCAAATGAAGCCATGCGGCCTCTTTCGCTGACCTTCTAGAATGCCACCTTGCATGTTTCTGGAAAAATCTGGGTCGGCAGCAAATGTAGCCACGCGGCCTCTTTTGCCGCAAATGAAGCCACGCGGCCTCTTTCGCCTTTTTCCAGCTGCCTATAAATAGAGGCCTCCTCTACCCATTTTCATAAGCAATTTTTCATCACCAAAACTTTCCCAAAGTATCCCTACGAAAATCAGGAAGCTGAGAGTGCCAAGAAGTCACCTCCCTCCTCCTTGAAGCCTCCAAGAAGTGGTCCCTCCGCTAAGCAAGATCCGAAGAAGAAGAGGTCACCACCATTGGTAACCTCTCACCCCCTTTCCTTGCATTATATTGCTCTATATGAATTAATTTGCTCATTGCATATATATTGTTATTATCTTTGCTTGGGACTTGGTAGATTGTTGTTAAAGATCATATCTTTGAACATGTAAATCATATCCCCCTCCCTTTGCATCCTTTGCATTGAAATAGCATCTCTTGCTTATAAAAATAATATCTTTTTGCATCTCTTGCTCATAAAAATGTGATCTTTGCATAAAAGGTGCATCCTTTGCACCTAAAAATCTCTGTTTATAATAAAAATGCATCATTTGTATATAAAAATCATGTCTTTATATTGAAAATGCATCCTTTGCATTAAAAATCATTTCTTTAAACCAAAAAGCATCATTTGCAACCCTAAAATGTCATCTTTTCACTAAAAATGTCATTTTTATCATGCATTTCCCCCATGTCCCCATTAGCAACCTTGGAACGGACCGGTGTAAAAGATCCTATCTTTACATCGTTCCTTCCATTAAAGGTTTCATAATCTCTTTAGAAAGGGATAACCTTGAACCCTATATCTCCGATTACCACTTAAGATGAGTATGAAGCATCTATATGAGCTCGACCGTCTTAAAGTGTAGGATTGATGGGCTAAGGACATTCCTTCCTAAAGAACCTCATTTTGGACTATAAAAGGGAGTCCTTCTCTCGATCACGCAAGTCCCGAGGTTAAAAATGCGATGATCACAAGTCCAAGACGAGGACGGGATTAAAATCCCGAATACATAAAATTCCAAGGAATCCCGAGCGACAACCAATAAATGGTTTGTACGTCCGGAAGACGACTTGGGACATTCCCTCCCCCTATTTTCAAACATATGCACACACGAAAGCACACAAGCAAGCACGATTAATGAAATCTTGGGAGACTTGCTCCGGCAAGGCACCTTGGGTGAACGACGATCCGTTCTTTCCAAGGGGTAACTTAACCTCCGAACCCATAAAACCTTTTTTTTCAAAGTTTTGAGGTAATCAAAATGGCGTGGCGACTCCGTTTTTCAAATTGAACCGGATGTCTTCAAACTCGCGTGAATCCAAAATTTGGGCACACATTCACAGTTTGGCGACTCCGCTGGGGAACATCCCAAAGGAGAAAAGCTTTATTTTCAAAACAAAAAAAATTGATACTCGGTATATAGGTGGAAACCACTTAACCTTCCTGTACACTCCCTGATGTGGGAGTTGGGATAACCGGTGGTTTAACAATCCCACGTACCAGTATCCCTTTTCGAAAAAAAAAATTTTGAAAAAAATAAAAGAAAGCTTTTCCCTTTGAGCGGGTTAGACTCCCGTCGCTGATTTCATTAATCGTGCTTGCTTTCTTTACCTTGCATTGCATCATTTGCATCTTGGAATCTGTGCATACTTTGAACGGGAAACAACCCGGAAAAAATATAGCAAAGGAGTGGAACCTGGAAAATTGATCCATGCAGTCGTACGGCTCAATCCTCCTTGGATTCTGACCGGGCGACCTCAGTGGCAATTCCACCAGGAAAAATCATGGTTAATACGCGGTCCTAGCGGCTTGGGGCTACTCGGCTCCATGGTAGGATCGGGGTCTCCCAGAAAATTTACGTGCTTACGTGCTGCATTTTCCCCGTCCCAAAAATCATTCCTTTAAAACACATTTCATGAAAATCTCTGTTTTAACTCAAAAAGGAACATTTTTAGGAGACCGCACACTACGCGCACCTGATATATCCTGTACACTTTGCACGCACGTCCTTCAAACCCGAGGGTGGTTCCAGCTGCAGTCACGGACAACCTTACGATGCTCCCGGGCGCGCACGGAATCATCCCAACCTCCCCATGGCAGCCAGTGTCGACCAATGCACAGTCCGTGTCACACGTTTCAAAAAACCGTGACTTTTGGTTGGTTTTTGGTCTAGTCTGTGTCATATAGCCCAGTTGCATACCCTCGTAAAGGTCAAGCCTTAGTTCATAACGGAAGCCAAGATTTTCGCTCAAGCGAAACTCTGCCAAAATTCCGACAAGGAAAAATTGGTAGGATCTTGACTCCGACATTGACTTTGACCTTGACTTGCAAGGAATGCGTAAGAGTCGAGACCGAGTCTTTGCCAACAAATCAAAAGATCTTTCGCTCAAGCGAAGCTCTGTCAAAATTCCGACAAGGAAAAATTGGCGAGATCTTGACCCGGCATTGACTTCGATTCTGACTCACGCACTGTGTATGCAACGAAGTTCAATGTGACACTGTGTCATCCGGCTTTTGCTGCCCGACCCATGCCTATTATCTTCTCGGACATTACCGAAAGTCAAAACGTCATTCGCTCAAGCAAAATTCTGCCGAAATTCTGTTAAGGCTGAAAGACGAGACTTTCCCGGTATTGCCTTGACCATAATCCGCATCGCTCGTGCGTTAAAAGGTCCTATGACCCGCTAGACCCATTAAGAGCATTCTTTTCTCTCGGTCGGTGGGATCCGCGTGCCCTATAGGACCCTCGCCCGGGGCTGTCCACCCTGGGAGGTCGAAATACAGGTGGAATACGAGGGGCATATAGACGTAGTGACGGAACCCACTGATCCAGGATCTAGAGTAGTTGCGAAAAAGAAGGGCAAACCCCCTTTTCCAACCAAATAGAAATAAATAAAAGACATTGTTTTAAGTAAATTTGAACAATTAATCATAATTGCATGGTCCTATCTTTGAAATCCCTAATCGAGACCTCCTCGGCCCGATTTCCGATTTTCCTATCTTGACCTTTCATGGTCAAATCCTTAATCGAGACCTCCTCGGTCCGATTTCCGATTTTCCTATCTCGACCTTTCATGGTCAAACCCTAATCGAGACTTCCTCGGCCCGATTTCCGATTTTCCTATCTCGACCTTTCATGGTCAAATCCTTAATCGAGACCTCCTCGATCCGATTTCAGATTTTTCATCTCGACCTTTCATGGTCAAATCCTTAATTGAGACCTCCTCGGTCCGATTTCCGATTTTCCTATCTCGACCTTTCATGGTCAAACCCTAATCGAGACTTCCTCGGCCCGATTTCCGATTTTCCTATCTCGACCTTTCATGGTCAAATCCTTAATCGAGACCTCCTCGGTCCGATTTCAGATTTTTCATCTCGACCTTTCATGGTCAAACCCCTAATCGAGACCTCCTCGGTCCGATTTCAGATTTTCCTATCTCGACCTTTCATGGTCAAACCCTAATCGAGACTTCCTCGGCCCAATTTCCGATTTTCCTATCTCGACCTTTCATGGTCAAATCCTTAATCGAGACCTCCTCGGTCCGATTTCAGATTTTTCATCTCGACCTTTCATGGTCAAACCCCTAATCGAGACCTCCTCGGTCCGATTTCAGATTTTCCTATCTCGACCTTTCGCGGTCAAATCCTTAATCGTAACCTCCTCGGTCCGATTTCCAATTTTCAATCTTGACCTTTCAAGGTCTCATCTTTTCCGATCAATTAGGATTAGGAGAAAATGTGTTTCGAGCAAAAGTTAAAGCGATAAGTGCATGTTACTTGAGCCTTTAGCCTAAACACTCACCTTCGAGTCTAAACCTTACCTATCCCCGAGTCTAAACCTTGTCTATCCCTTTCCCGCAGCGAGAAAGAAGTGGGCGAGAATACTGGGTCATCGGCTTTTCAGTGCAGAAAACCTTAGGTTCAGACAGTTCAGCGGAATCGTCAGCTCAGAGAGTCAGAATGGCAGATTTGACAGAAAATAGTGGGGGTACAGGAAATCAGATGGTTAGGAAGGAAGAGTTAGTCCTGGCTTTGGAAAATGCCCATAAGGCTCATGAGGAACAACAAGCCATGCTTGTCGATGCGCTCCGTCGTCATGGGGTTCAGATAGTGGTCGAGCCCAACGGTTCCCTGGTTATGGTAGAAGATGAGACTCCACAAGTAGCCATCTCAGCTCCCCCAGCCTATAACCAATACCTTCCTCCATCCACATATGATCCCTTGTCAAGGACCACTTCTCGTCGGTCCTTTCCAACATCCCAGCTCATCCGGACTCCATCGCCCTCAGCTCCTCAGAACGGATTGGGCTTCACCCCGCCTGTCTCTCGGTTCCAGCAATACCTGCCAGTTTATGCTCCGGCTTCGCATAATCAATTTGAGTATGTGGCTATGTTCTGAAGCCCCTATACCCACCTGAATGCAGTCATGAGTTGCCAAAAGAAAATCTGGATGATTCAAGTTTCCAGCTGTCACCTACCAGACTTAATGAATTCAGCCGTCAGTTTGCTACTGTGGTTCCTTCTACTGATAAAAGTCCTGTTGCGAGAGTCCCCGTTGACCCCCATGCGGCAATATTGATGGAGCAAGTGAAACAAATGCAGGAGAAGCTTGACCTTATGATGAGTATCAATACTCCCTTGACCCAAGATGTCAAACTAGGCAAGGAAATGACTCCACCAAGCATAACCCGATGCCACCAACGTCAAACAAAGAATCAGCATCGGCCAAAGACCAGCTTCCTCACAAAGGAAAGAGTGTCGTATCCTCCTTCAGCCAAATCCAACAATGGAACTAATCGGACAATGGGAATCCAAGTCTTGAGAACAACAATGTCTCCCGAAAACCCCGCTCCCTTCATTTTGACAATGCGAAGAAGCCTTTAAGCAAGATTCTGGAAGAGCTGATGAAAGAAAAGCTGATAAAGCCACTGGAGAATTGGAAGCCCAAGAACCCCAACGTTCGGGTGGATGAGTCTAAGCATTGTCTTTTCCATCAATACCCTGGGCACGACACTGATGATTGCACCTATTTGAGGCATGAGATCCAGAAATTGATAGAAAAAGGGAAGCTCGAGAACCTCCATGGGCCAAAAACAGAAAGTTATTGTAAGAGGTCAATTCAGGAAGTGCAAGGTCAGAAACGTCAGCCTGATGATTTTGGGATGCCGATGAGCAAAGTTTTTGATGATTTGGTGAAACGAGGCCTTCTCACACCTCTCGAGAATTATAAGCCAAGAAACCCCAGTAGAGTTGACAGGACCAAGTTCTGCGAGTACCACAAGCATTTTGGTCATGTGACAGACAAGTGTGTGGATCTGAAGAAAGAAATTCAGTGGCTGATCTACAAAGGAAAGCTCAAGTTACCTGGCAGTCCAACCCGCGAAGAGTAGCTAGACTAGGGTCTACCTATCCTTAAGTAAGACTAAAAAAAAGAAAAAAAAGAAAAATAGTCTCTCAGTCAACCTTCGTAGGTTCTAGTACTTTTCTCTTTCAATCAAGTCCTCCACGGACATTGTAATTAATCTTTAATTTTCTATAAAAGAGTCTTCTTCTTTTCTTGCTAGACTTAAGACATTATTTGCACACCTACATTACATTTAATGAAATGGTTTTATTTTATATGATCACTTGCATTACTTAACAATTAATCTCTCGAAATAATTCACATTCCAATTAATCGGTGTGAGAAAGTCAATCAATGCTCTCCCCATACACTTTCCTTACCTCACAAAAGCCTTCATCAAGCCATACACTTTCCCAATCATGCCCCCACCTTCATCTTGACCAAGTCAACGACGGCGGCACTGTCAAGGGACAACAAAAGGCCACTCAGCTTCGAAAGATTGACCCCGTGTTGACAACAACCTAGGAGCCTGCCTTCGACCTCAAGGATGTCAAGAAAAATTCAAGCAGGGGCTCACCTTGGCCCTCAAGTGCTTCATAAAATAAAAAAAATGTAGTGCAAAAAGAGTAATGCCCAGCTAGGCTGAAAATCCCAAAAAAGGGCAGTCTAGGCAAAAGACAGGGTTGCACATAAAAAAAAAATAAAAATAAAAATAAAAAATGTAGTGCAAAAAAGAGTAATGCCCAGCTAGGCTGAAAATCCCAAAAAGGGGGCAGTCTAGGCAAAAAACAGGGTTGCACATATGAAAAAAAAAAAAGAGAAAAATGATGAGGCCAAGGACCCAGCACCGCCCATTAAAAGCTTGACGGACAGGCAAGATCAAAGCTCAGAGAATGAAAGTTGTCGATAGGGCGGTCGAAGCAAAGCCAGAAATATTTCATAAGCCTGTAGGCACGTGTAAATCCTTTCTCCCCCAATGAAAGAGGAAGCAATCAGAAGCAGCCGTCCAAGAATGACTTGGTCAAGGAATCATCCCGAGGCCCACGCCTCATCATCCAGTCTTCTCATCCAAACCTTTTCACTAAAGGAACCACAAATCCCAGTCCGGCCGAAGCCGAACTACGGCGACCTGAGCTCCTCACAATGAGGGGAACGTAGGCAACCAGAAATGGTCCGGTCATAAACACATTCAAATTCCCGAAAATTCGGTCTCATCAGTGGCCTCTTCCATAAGCATATCCAAATTCCCGAAAACCCGGTCTCATCAAATGACCTCTCCCATAGACACAGTCAGATTCCAGAAAACCCGGTCTCATCAATGACCTCCCTATACACAAACTTTTCTTTCACACCAGCCAACCTTGATCCGCGACATTGGTTGACTTTCTCCTCATGATTAATAAGAATGTTTTTTCATATCGAGATTAATGGTTGAATAACCCGAACATCAATAAAGGGTTTTAAGCAATCTTGTGATCATTGTAAATAAAACAAGTTTTCAGATGTCTTGACAAGTCTTCTCTTTCTACATCTTAGGAAAGATAGTGCTAAACACTGATTTTCTGTCAGCAGGGGCTTCCATACACTTTTACAAACCCTTCTACACTTATACTCTCTCAAAAGAGTCAAACCCAAAGCGAGTTTTGTGCCTACATCGAATAAGGCCATCGAAATAACACAAAATCGGGATCCATTCCCACCTTTCGAAAAATATGCCCCTGCATGTATAAATTTCTGAGAATCTTTTCTTTCACATCTTCTTAAGGTTGACTGATTGACTAAAGAAAATAAAAAAAAGAGAGAGAGAAGGATAGGTTTTCCCTCTTCTGCCACAATTCGCATTAGGGCTGCCTCGAAAACTCTGTCAAAGCATTCCTTTAAACTGGGGCTTCTTTAGCCATTTTTGGGGTTCGCATCGAGTTCTTCACTAGGTCCCTAGACGGATTCAGTCTTGGTCAGATTAACCTCAGGATCACTTTTGCAGTACCAATCATATTGGGATTTTTGCTAGGTCATCAGATTGGGGCTTCACCAAGTCACTTCTTTGTAACCTAAAACTTCGCCTACTCAGTTCATCCAACCGGGGCTTTGCCAAATGAAAGGACCTTTCCTTGCTTTAATAAGGCATGGGGCTTTGCAGAAAGTTTTTCCTTAGACCGGGGCTTCGATAAGTTACATCCACCCCTCGAAGAAAGGTTTGGTCACTTCGACATCTGCTTTAGTCTTTGGTGGTAAAAGCCTGTCAGCATCAGCTTCAAATGCCAGAGTGTAAGAAAGGAACATTCATCGAGACCCGAGGTTTAAACCCAGTCTCAGCCCAAGAGGGAATTCTAGTCCACGTTGACAACATCTCAGCAACAACAGCAGTTCAGTCCGCACCCAGGGGATACGACCCCACCTGCTTGAAACCTGTCTTAAACAATTTCCAAACACATTCCATATGTACATCCAGACCCAGTCCCTACCATTGTTTCCAAGAAAAAATCACCCCTAGGCTCAAGTAACGTGCCAATTTCTAATAATAACATTTTCTCCCAAAAGCGCCTCCGTTACTTCCGTTATAACGAGATAACGCCAGGCGACAGTTTCCTAATTGTCAAAAATCTAACTTTAGCTACCTCTATCACAGATTGAGAAGTATGCTCAAGTTTGTCCAGCTATAGCTACCTCTATCTACTCGATAGTGATGTAAGCTTTAGCTTCCTCAGGTGACAACCTCCATTAATGGTCAAAACCTCAAGGATCCTAAACATCGTTCCTAACTGTCTAGATGAAGCTTGAACTACGATCAAGGCTTGATTCCTCCGGGATACGTAGGTAGCCTTTCATAAAGGTTCAGCCATCTGACCCTATTGGTCACCCTTTTCATTCACCATTCCTCAATGGTGCGTAAGCTTTTCACAAAAGTATAGCTATATGACCACATTGGTCACCCCCCTTTATTTGGCACATTCCCAGTAGGATCGGCCGTTTGACCTCCTAGGTCATCCTGTTTCCATCCTTATAGTAAGGGACCAGTATCTCTTCGCCATGCCCATGTAGAATCAGGCATGTGACCTCTTTGGTCACCCAATTCAAACCCGTATCGGCAATTCCAGTCCAATTTCAAAGGTTCTGTAAAGTACAATTCAGGCTACCTATGTCACGCGACAAACCTAGCCACTTGGCATACTGAGTCGTGCGACATACTTAGCCCATGTGGCTGGATTTTACAATTTTGCCCCTGAAGGCTCAATTTTACAATTTCGTCCCCCATAGGCCTGTTTTACCCTTTGTGCCCCTGGCATTTTCAATCATATCAATCCAGTTTTCCCTCCAGTGCCCCCGTGGCCTATTTTACAAATTTACCCCTGTGGCTCATTTTATTTGCCCCTGGCATTTTCAATCCTATCTCTCAAAATTATCGGGTCCTTCCCACTTTTTTATGAAAAAATTATCGGGTACGTCCCGTTTCTTTACAAAAATTATCAGGGTACGTCCCGTTTCTTTAACAAAATTATCAGGGTACGTCCCACTTTCTTTACAAAATTATCGGGTTCTTCCCACCTTTTTATGAAAAACCATCAGGGTACGTCCCGTTGCTTTACAAAAATTATCAGGGTACGTCCCGTTGCTTTACAAAAATTATCAGGGTACGTCCCGTTTCTTTACAAAAATGATCGGGTACGTCCCGTTGCTTTACAAAAATGATCAGGGTACATCCCACTTTATTTACGAAAAATTATCGGGTACGTCCCACTTTCTTTACAAAAAATCATCGAGTCCTTCCTACTTCTTTACAAAATCCATTCTTTCTCGCGATCTCCGTTATTCCAAGATGAAGGAATAACATTTCGCTCTCTTTCGATCTCCGTTATTCCAAGGTGAAGGAATAACATTTCGACCTTTCTCGCGATCTCCGTTATTCCATGATGAAGGAATAACATTTCGCTCTTTTTCGATCTCCGTTATTCCAAGATGAAGGAATAACATTTCGACCTTTCTCGCGATCTCCGTTATTCCATGATGAAGGAATAACATTTCGCTCTTTTTCGATCTCCGTTATTCCAAGATGAAGGAATAACATTTCGACCTCTATCGCGATCTCCGTTATTCCATGATGAAGGAATAACATTTTGCTCTCTTTCGATCTCCGTTATTCCAAGGTGAAGGAATAACACTTCGACCTCTATCGCGATCTCCGTTATTCCATGATGAAGGAATAACATTTCGCTCTTTTTCGATCTCCGTTATTCCAAGATGAAGGAATAACATTTCGACCTCTATCGCGATCTCCGTTATTCCATGATGAAGGAATAACATTTCGCTCTCTCTTTCGATCTCCGTTATTCCAAGATAAAGGAATAACATTTCGACCTTTCTCGCGATCTCCGTTATTCCATGATGAAGGAATAACATTTCGCTCTTTTTCGATCTCCGTTATTCCAAGACGAAGGAATAACATTTCGACCTTTCTCGCGATCTCCGTTATTCCATGATGAAGGAATAACATTTCGCTCTTTTTCGATCTCCGTTATTCCAAGATGAAGGAATAACATTTCGACCTCTATCGCGATCTCCGTTATTCCATGATGAAGGAATAACATTTCGCTCTCTCTTTCGATCTCCGTTATTCCAAGGTGAAGGAATAACATTTCGCTCTCTCTTTCGATCTCCGTTATTCCATGATGAAGGAATAACATTTTGCTCTTTTTCGATCTCCGTTATTCCAAGATGAAGGAATAACATTTCGACCTCTATCGCGATCTCCGTTATTCCATGATGAAGGAATAACATTTCGCTCTCTCTTTCGATCTCCGTTATTCCAAGATGAAGGAATAACATTTCGACCTTTCTCGTGATCTCCGTTATTCCATGATGAATTAATAACATTTCGCTCTTTTTCAATCTCCGTTATTCCAAGATGAAGGAATAACATTTCGACCTCTATCGCGATCTCCGTTATTCCATGATGAAGGAATAACATTTTGCTCTCTCTTTCGATCTCCGTTATTCCAAGGTGAAGGAATAATATTTCGCTCTCTCTTTCGATCTCCGTTATTCCATGATGAAGGAATAACATTTCGCTCTTTTTCGATCTCCGTTATTCCAAGATGAAGGAATAACATTTCGACCTCTATCGCGATCTCCGTTATTCCATGATGAAGGAATAACTTTTCGCTCTTTTTCGATCTCCGTTATTCCAAGATGAAGGAATAACATTTCGACCTCTATCGCGATCTCCGTTATTCCATGATGAAGGAATAACATTTCGCTCTCTCTTTCGATCTCCGTTATTCCAAGATAAAGGAATAACATTTCGACCTCTATCGCGATCTCCGTTATTCCATGATGAAGGAATAACATTTCGCTCTCTTTCGATCTCCGTTATTCCAAGATGAAGGAATAACATTTCGACCTCTATCGCGATCTCCGTTATTCCATGATGAAGGAATAACATTTCGCTCTCTCTTTCGATCTTCGTTATTCCATGATGAAGGAATAACATTTCGACTCAGTAAAAGCTCGAACTACGACCTGGCTTGATTCCTCCGGGATACGTAGGTAGCCTCCTGTAGGTTCAGCCAATTTGTCACATATGACGCCCTCCTTTCCCCGATGGATTTCGAACTACGATTTTGGCTTGATTCCCACCCGGGATACGTAGGTAGCCTTTCATAAAAGGTCCAGCCACTCGACCAATTTGGTCACCCAATCGGTCTCGGCATTCGCCAGATCGGATCCTTTTCTATCGACAACCCCACTCGCCCTGCAAGTGACGTTGCCGAGGGGCTTCTGTAAGTACCCAAATCTGGCTCATGCCATCCGGTTAAGTTTCCCGGCAATTCCCCGGACTTTCCTAAAGTTCAGAGGCGATTTGGGAACTTTTCCAAACCTTCCGAGGGGCAAAGGACTTGCTAGGAATTAAAATTCCACGTAGTCCTTCGCTGGAAAAGACCTTCTAGAAGGCCACCTTGCATGTTTCTAGAAAAATCTGGGTCGGCAGCAGATGTAGCCACGCGGCCTCTTTTGCCGCAAATGAAGCCATGCGGCCTCTTTCGCTGACCTTCTAGAATGCCACCTTGCATGTTTCTAGAAAAATCAGGGTCGGCAGCAAATGTAGCCACACAGCCTCTTTTGCCGCAAATGAAGCCATGCGGCCTCTTTCGCTGACCTTCTAGAATGCCACCTTGCATGTTTCTAGAAAACTGCAGATTCGGCGGCAAGAAATGTAGCCACGCGGTCTCTTTTGCCGTAAATGAAGCCACGCGGCCTCTTTCGCCTTTTTCCAGCTGCCTATAAATAGAGGCCTCCTCTACCCATTTTCATAAGCAACTTTTCATCACCAAAACTTTCCCAAAGTATCCCTACGAAAATCAGGAAGCTGAGAGTGCCAAGAAGTCACCTCCCTCCTCCTTGAAGCCTCCAAGAAGTGGTCCCTCCGCTAGGCAAGATCCGAAGAAGAAGAGGTCACCACCATTGGTAACCTCTCACCCCATTTCCTTGCATTATATTGCTCTATATGAATTAATTTGCTCATTGCATATATATTGTTATTATCTTTTCTTGGGACTTGGTAGATTTTTGTTAAAGATCATATCTTTGAACATGTAAATCATATCCCCCTCCCTTTGCATCCTTTGCATTGAAATAGCATCTCTTGCTTATAAAAATAATATCTTTTTGCATCTCTTGCTCATAAAAATGTGATCTTTGCATAAAAGGTGCATCCTTTGCACCTAAAAATCTCTTTTTATAATAAAAATGCATCATTTGCATATAAAAATCATGTCTTTATATTGAAAATGCATCCTTTGCATTAAAAATCATTTCTTTAAACCAAAAAGCATCATTTGCAACCCTAAAATGTCATCTTTTCACTAAAAATGTCATTTTTATCATGCATTTCCCCCATGTCCCCATTAGCAACCTTGGAACGGACCGGTGTAAAAGATCCTATCTTTACATCGTTCCTTCCATTAAAGGTTTCATAATCTCTTTAGAAAGGGATAACCTTGAACCCTATATCTCCGATTACCACTTAAGATGAGTATGAAGCATCTATACGAGCTTGACCATCTTAAAGTGTAGGATTGATGGGCTAAGGACATTCCTTCCTAAAGAACCTCATTTTGGACTATAAAAGGGAGTCCTTCTCTTGATCACGCAAGTCCCGAGGTTAAAAATGCGATGATCACAAGTCCAAGACGAGGACGGGATTAAAATCCCGAATACATAAAATTCCAAGGAATCCCGAGCGACAACCAATAAATGGTTTGTACGTCCGGAAGACGACTTGGGACATTCCCTCCCCCTATTTTCAAACATATGCACACACGAAAGCACACAAGCAAGCACGATTAATGAAATCTTGGGAGACTTGCTCCGGAAAGGCACCTTGGGTGAACGACGATCCGTTCTTCCCATGGGGTAACTTAACCTCCGAACCCATAAAACCTTTTTTTCAAAGTTTTGAGGTAATCAAAATGGCGTGGCGACTCCGTTTTTCAAATTGAACCGGATGTCTTCAAACTCGCGTGAATCCAAAATTTGGGCACACATTCACAGTTGCATCAAAGGTTTGAGAGTAGGAGGGGTTTTGCTTTGACCATAGATAGCTCCACCAATACTCTAGATTTTGAAGTTGTAGGGATTGTCAGCCCTTGGTATAGGTTCGTCATAATATGACAGGGGAGATCTCAAAGGTGTGGTGGTGTCATTGTAAGTTCTTGACTGGTCAATGGAGTCTCTATTGATTGGTGACTGTAAAGGAGTGGGTCCAGCTTCAGTTCCATCAAGAGATACAGAACTGACATCAGCATTTTCATCTGAGTCAGCATTATCATCCTCTGAATCGGTTTCAAACCAAACATGTATAGCCTTTTCTGTTCCTTCCTCAGCTAGGCTCTTGGATCTAGGATTTTTCCTAAAGGGTTTCTTCCTAAGAAATTCATACTTAGGTTGAGGGCATTTAGAAGCAAAATGGTCGAGTTTCCTACAGTTATAGCAAACAAACTCACCTTGGGCACTTTTACCATCGGTTGAGGTTTGGCAAGATCTTTGGAAATTTCCAGATCTTTGAAAGGATGAGAGTTTGGAATGGAAGGGTTTGCTGGCATGTTGTTGGGACTTCTTAAAGTCTTTGAACTTTCTATAGTTTCGGGTAAAGGCAGCAATTTCATCTTCCTCAGAAGGCTTACTATAGTTGACATTGGTTTGGGATGGTTGAGACTGAGAGGTTGAGGGAGAGTTATTGGCAGATAAATTGTTGAATAAGGAAGAGCCTAGGAACCTCTCAGTTTGAGCTGGCAGAGAGAGGTTTTTAAATTTTTTTGAACTCCACCAAGCATGTTGAGGTCTTCTTCATACAAAAATAAAGTAGAGACAATATTCTGAATGTGAGTCTTACTTAAGTCTCTGCATTTTTTTAGAATAGCTACCTTAACATGCCATATGTCTCCAAGAGAATCTAGGAAACACATGTTAAGATCTTTCATGGTATATATTACCTAAAGATGTACAAGAATTTCTTAGCTCACAGAAATGATCGTATGTTTCTTTGAGAGTCTCATTGGGGTTCTTCCTGAAGGACTCGAACTCAGCTACACTTTTGTACAGCCGGTTGTCCTTTGCCACTTGATCTCCTTCAAAGTATCTGAGGATACTTTGCTACACTTGCTGAGTAGTCTCATAATTATGTACTAGCTTGTACAGCCTATCATCAAGACCAGAGGTTAGAATGTGTATGGCCTTTTTGTCGAGGGCCACACATATTTTGTCCTCTTCAGTCCATTCTTCACGGGTCTTCGGAACAATAGTTTCATAGACTTTAAACTCTTGTTCCGATGATCTATCGGCGTGATCCATGAGAGGAGTTTTTGGTGCTCTTGGAATAGTGTTGACTTTGATGGGAATGATAGGACCATCCCTAACTAGAGTCATTAGTATGTCGTCAATTGAATCCATAAACCGCATGATTCTGTTTTATCCATACAAGAAATTCATTTTCGTTTAACATGGGTATGGTTGCCATGTTCCACGTTTGCATGAGTTTTCATGCCATTATGGAATCGACAATTCAAGTTGTGAAGCTTGGAAAAATGTTTTTCGAAAATTGAAAGCTCTGATACCAATTGTTAGGCCAAATTGGTAGGAAAACAGGCTAGAGGGGGGGGGTAAATAGCCTGATTAAAATTATTTTCTAAATCCTTTATAAAATATCCAAGTAACTTATCTGAGGCTAATCGATGGAAACCAGTTGCACAGCGGATAAAATATTACTGGTTTAACTCACACAAAAGTGATTGGTTAAGTGAATAGGTTTCAAATAAAGATAAGTTAAAATAGCATGCAAGTTGTATTCCAGTAGAAAAGACAAATAAGCAGTTAAAGGAATCAATGGGTTGTAACCAGTGATAGAGTTCAATCGGTTATAAGGACAAGTAATAATGAGCAAGGAGACACGGTTATTTGGAGAGTTTTGCAGTATTAAAAAACTGCTACGTCCTCAACCAAGTTTGGTCAAAAACTTGGATTTGTGAAAGGTACACTATTAATGTCACTAGTCTATTACAAGTTGCAAGCCTTATGATTAAAGGCTGCCTAAAGGAAGTGATCACTAATGGATCGTGCTACAAGATTGACCAATTGTTTTCAAGAGATGTGTTCACAAATTGAACTGATTTCTCTTGGGTGTGTAGTGTGATCAATCAATGTATTCCAGACATAGTCTTGTTGGAGAACACTTACAATAATTGATTGAGTGTGCACAGTGTATGTCCTAGTAAATAATCTAGTGCATATATGGAATTGAATGCCTTGAACTTCAATGCTTGATTGCACTTGCACTTCTTGACAATCTCACTCTCATAGATCTTCAATGCACCAACCCTCTTCAATGCTCTGATGAAGGTATTTATAGTGACTTCAAATGGAGTTGTTGTCTTTTGAAGGGGTTGAAGGAATGACTTGGATTCTGACACATATTTAATTAGAATATCTTCTACATTAAATGCCTTAGATTTAACGTACAACCATCTTTGAAAATTTCCACTGGATAAAAGAGTTGTTGTGAGTACTGGTAACTTTGACATTCCTCAAAGCAGTTACTGACAAGGCGGCAGCAAAGTCTTCATAGCAACTGTTCTACCAACTTCAGCTAAGTTGCGGGCTGAGTGGATGAGAACATTAGATGCTTCAACTAATGGGAAGCTTGTTAAGGAAGCTTGACTGGTTTGCAGCAACTGGTGGGAGCTAACTGGTTGAATGGTTGGTCGGCTGAGGGGTATAACCGGTCGAGGGAGGCAACCGGTTGAGGCTTTTGCAGAACAAGTAACCAGTAACACCTTGGAAAATCTCTAGGTCTTCAAGTTTTCAATAAAATACAAGTGAGAAACACTGGCACTAGCACTAAGGGGATTGTAAAGGTACATAGAAAAATCTAATTGGTCTAGTTAGAATTGGGGGTCCTCAATAATGCTTATTATGATTGGGATTAAGCAATTCTAAAGATATACATATATTTAACTAACACTGTTTGCTCTGATACCACTTGTTGGTCCCAAAGAGGCAACAAGGGTGAAAAACAGCTAGAGGGGGGTGAATAGCTGTTACAAAATTTTCAACCCTTTTTCAGCAAACATGTTTTCCATTTTCAAGGAGGATAAGGAGGTCTTTTCCTAGTTTTTGGTATTCGAGTACCCTAGTATTTATAGAGGAACTTCAACAGTCTTTAGATTATTCATGTTTTAGTTTTCCCAAGCTTTATTTGTTCCAAGAATTGACTTAAAAACATGTATAAATGCTAAAACATACCAACAAGCATAAAATTGAAGATAAAACATGTATAAATGCTAAAACATACCAACAGTCTTTAGATTATTCATGTTTTAGTTTTATTTCTCAAGTTTGTAGACAAATTCCGTATTCAAGTTTTTCAATTCAATATTCAAGCTTTTATTTCATTCAATACAAGATCTTGTGATTTCATTGTGAAGATGAGTGGCTAGTTTCCTTCAATCTACGGAGTGGAGGTAATGTGTATCGAACCTTTATGCATCAATTAATTCTATAAAAGTTGGGTTCTTTAAAAGTGGTATAATTCAAGGTTTTCTAGCTACAACCGTATGTGTAGATGTGATTGGCTTTTTAAATAAATTTGTGTATGGTGATTGTCAAGTGATTGCTTGATACATACAATGTAAGACTTTTAAAGAATATAAATCTAGGTTTGAGAAGTGATTGCAAAACAAATTATATGTTCTTGATTCCTAGTGTTTTAATGGGTTTTTTTAATATTGTGTGAACTTTACAGAAAATATAATTATTTGAAAACACTAAACTGTGCACGTGTGAGAACCCAATTTTACTTAAGTGAATGAACCCCAACTATGATTATTTTATTATTGATAGGCATATTGGTGAGATGCACATAAATCCATTCCGTAGGTTCTTCCCTTCTTGAATTTTGTAATTTCTTACATTGTTATTTCTCGCTTTAGTAGTAATTACTTTTAATAGGTTAAGTAGTTAATAAAACCGAAACCAAAACCAGTTTGTTACTTCTGTGGTTGAGAACTGAATTGTTGATCACACAAGTCTTTGTGGGGTCGACCCTCACTTTCGCGCATTACTACCACGGTAACTAGTGCGTTTGCTAAGATTTGTATTACACGTGGAGTTTTTCTCTATCAAGTTTGACCAAAAATGCCCGAGAAAGCATGGTATACAGATATGCAAAGTTTCTTGGTGGATGGGACTTATCCGCCTGATAGTGACAAGGAAAGACAGTTAGCTCTAAAAGAGTTGGCATCCCAGTATGTCATGATAGGGGATTGTGTCCACAAAAGACACTACGAAGGGATCAATCTCGAAAGTGCCAACAAAATGGAGGCATAGAAAGTCATTAAAAAATCACGAAGGAGAATGCGTACCTCACATGAATGGGGCTATCCTAGTAAAGAAGATTATCAGATATGGGTACTTCTGAACCACGATAAAAGGTGAATCCAAGAGAAATCAAAGTTTGGGATATGGTAATTAGACAAAACTTGCCAAATGCTCTCAATACTATGGGAAAATGGGACCCCGCTTGGTAGGACCTTATGTGGCCAAGGAGATATTGAGTGGTGGCGCAGTACAACTTGTTGACTTGGATGGTGATCGACTGCCAAAAGAAGTGAACATGGACAGATTGAAGCGGTTCTACTCGTAACGGATGGTAAAATAAAGCTCACTAGGTTGAAAACCCGAAAAGGTGCCCTAGACAAAAATTAGAGCAAGCTCAAAAGAGATACCGCTAGATTGAAAACCCTATAAAGGCGATCTAGGCAGAAAAAAGGATGCGCATAAAAAACCATTTGTTTGAACTACGAATACCTGAGCCTCTTCCAATGGGAAGAACTTAGGAAACCTTCGAGTTCGATCTAATCAAGCAAAAAAATACAATACCCCTCTTTAATAATGTCATTTTATTCATTCATTATAACAAATGTACTATTACAACGCATTTGCTGAGACAATGAAATTACATCACTAAAGAAAAGCTTGGCTTTTTTAATTGCAATCTCATGGTACTTCTAAATCTCTACTTTTACTTTGGCCTAGGGGCTAGACTCTTAGTATTTTCTTCTATGTTTCTCTTGCATGAGCTCGAAGCTTCATTAGGCTTACCGAGCATATCAAATACTAGAAGAGCGAGCTTATTTCTTTTCCGCATCCAAGGGCGCTCCCATTGGGTCCTCTAGAATGTTATGCGGGTCAGCTACAGCTTCTCTCTCCCTCAAAGGTCGGCTAGGCTCAAAATTATCTCCCAGAAGCTCACTCTTAAGCTGGTCTATCCAAGATATACAAGAATTGAGGGTATCAAAGAGACAAATAATATACGCCTCGGGAAAAAAAATGCTGCCACGATACTTTGGAAGGTCGGACCAGCAATCTCGGCCATCATCTCAAGTTACATGCAACTGTTTGGAAAACTTCAGGCTCACATAATAAACAAGATGGTCCCGTCCACTCCTGATAAATGGCTATTCTATAGTATAATTTAGCTTCTTTTTTTATATATCTTCAATTTTATGCTTGTTGGTATGTTTTAGCATTTATACATGTTTTTAAGTCAATTCTTGGAACAAATAAAGCTTAGGAAAATCTAAGGGACCAAAGCTGAGGAAGGGACATCTTCAAAATAATCATCCATGCCTAAAATCATCTGGAGCGGCCATGCTATATAAAGTGGAGCGGCCATGCAACTGCTCCTGCCAGGCCAAAATGGCCCAAAGTCAATGGAGCGGCCGTGTCTTCTAAAGAGGAGTGGCCGTGCAAATCTGGAGCGGCCGAGTAGAAAAAAGGGAGCGGCCGTGCAGTCTGGCCAGTTCGAAATGGAATTTGGTGCCAAGGCTTGCACGGCCGTGCAAGTCATAACGCACGCCCGTGCACTTACTGTTACCGGGCTAAAAAGATACCTCTTGAAGACAACTTTTAGAAGAATCATACCCTTAGCTTAGGATGCCTATTTAAAGGCCCCTTTGTATCAGTTTTAGAGATCCGAAAATTCAAGAAAAAACATCTGATTTACATCTAGAATTACTCTAGCATTATTATTTTCCAAATATTCAACATTGTTCTTGAAGATATTTTGGAGGAAGAAGCAATACAATTTCTGAAGTTTTATTCTCATCTTCTACGTTTCTACAATCATAAGTCTTTCTTATCCCTATCTTTATATTAATTGTTTATGTTGTTTTAATTATGGGTTGTGAGTAATCCCCCGAGTTTTTGGGGTTGGAAACTCAAAACGTCTTTATAAATTATGCCATCCTCTCTTCATCTTAACAATTCTCTTCATATTAAAATCTAAATGACTTACATTTTGGAGACGTCTAACTTGTATGATTCTAGTTAATCAAGAGAAGTACATAGCGGAGAATCTCGATTAACAGAACCATATGAAGGAACTAGGTTTCATTGATCACGAGAGTAGTTCAATGGCCTAGTGATGTTCCTTGAATGGAAAGTACGTGGATTTCCGAACATTAATGGATCCTTACTAATTATGGGCCATCGAGAGATAGGGCATAATTAGTGAAGGATACAAATGCTACTTGCTTGATCGTGAGAAGTAGCGTAGGCCTAATGTACCATCCTTGATTTTGATGAACATTTCAAATTTCAAAAGGTATGAATAATTGATGAATAAATGACTATATGAATTCCAATCCCGAGAATGCTTCCATTTTATAAGAGTTCAATTTAAGTGTTTAAGTGTATGTCTTTAGATATTTCGCAAACCAAATCATATTTCTCCCAATCTCATTTCTATTTCTTAGTAAATACAAATATTTCCCAAAAGTAAACCCTGTCCTCGTGGGATCGACCCGTACTTGCATTAGCTATACTATTATAGCCCGTGCACTTGTGGTATTTAAAAGGAACCGTTAGGTTTTGAGACAACAAGTTTTTGGCGCCGTTGCCGGGGACAATGGTTTACTTTTTATATTTGTCTTTACTACATATTTCTATCTTTAATTTCTGTTTTAAATTTCTTCCAAAAATCTGTTGCATTTAATTTCTTTGTTGAGTGTTCTTTACAGTTTATGAAACGGATTCAGACCTTCCTTGAAGATTTTGATCCAGAACCCGAGAGAAGCTTTCACAAAAGGCTAAGAAAATTCAAAGAATCATTAGATCAACAAATGGCAGAAGAAGAACCTATAACACCACCTAGGACCCTAAGGGACTTCGTCAATCCGAGTACCCCGGGAACTAGATCTCCTATAGTTGTGTCGAACGCTAATGCGGCCAACTTTGAAATAAAGCCACAACTAGTTCAAATGGTTATGAATAACCAGTATAGCGAGACTGCTTTCGAGGATCCACATCTTCATGTCCAAACATTTTTGGAATATTGTGACACAACTCGCATTCAGGGTGTCACACCGGAAGCAATCAGAATGCGCCTTTTCCCATTATCTCTAAAGGACAAGGCAAAACAATGGTTGAATTCGGTCCCCTATAACTCCTTAACAACATGGGACCAAGTTCAAGAGGCTTTCCTAGGGCATTTTCTCCCACTAAGCAAGACCACCTAGATTCGTACAAAGATCACAAATTTTTGCCAAACAAGAAGTGAATCATTGTATGACGCTTGGGAGCGTTTCAAAGAGCTCCTAAGGATGTGCCCCCACCACGGGCTAGAAAAGTGGTTGATTGTGCACACCTTCTACAACGGTCTCACGTTCAAGACAAGAGAGACCATTGATGCCGCTGCAGGAGGGCACTAATGAACAAAATTGTGGATGAGGCATACAGACTCATCGAAAACATTGCTTTGAACCACTATCAGTGGTCAAATGAGAGGGAGCAACCGCATGGAACTCCAGGTAAATATAATGTAGATGTCGTTACTCTTCTCTCATCAAAAGTTGACATGATATTGAAAAAGTTTGAAAATCTTAATGTCAATCCCGTGAACAACATTAACGTTGTTTGTGAATTATGTGGGACTAACTCACATAATACGGAAAGTTGTGATCTACTTGATGCTACTTCTAGTGATCAAGTAAACTTTGTTAGTTCTTATGGACAGAAGGGATGTTTATATTCGAATACATATAATCCTGAATGGAGAAATCACCCCAACTTCTCCTATAAGAATAACAATGCTTTAACTCCTCAACCTTCTACACAATCTCCGGGGTTTACATAAAAGAATTTCAATACTAATTCAAATTCTTTTCCTCCCCCTAAATCCAAATTAGATCTTTTGATGGACTTTGTTGTTGAGAATAAAAATTCTCAAGAGAAGACTAATTACGAATTTAGGGAATGCTTTAAATTGTTAAATGCTAGGTTTGATAACCTAGCCGCACATAATAAGTGTAAGTACGCCAATCCAATTATCTTCCCCTCATCTCTCTCATACTTGCTCTTTGCATAATTCTATTCCTCCACCTGATAATTGAGCTCCATCCGCTTTAATTATCAGGTGGCAATCGCCATCTCTCTGTTTAAGCTATTTGTGTTTGGTTTAATTGTGTATCCATGATGTGATCTATTGATTTTATGGTTTGATTGCCAAGGGAGTGTGGATCTCCCATATCCACACCGCTTTGGTTAATCCTTTGTTGATTCGTAGTCATTTGAATTGAATTGGTATGGTGGCTTGATCTGATTTAGCTTCTGTTGAATCTGTTTCTCAATTGTAAGGTTCCTGCAGGTGGCTGACCTGTGTCACGCGACCCACTTGAACATTTGGAGTCCTGTGTCAAGCGACACAATAAGCCTTCTGCAGAGGATCATCCTTTGGGTTGTAATTTGTTGATCTAGTTTACTTGTCACTCAGAACAGAGTGTGGATCCTCAATATCCACACTCATCTGAGGTGATTGTGTTGCTATAGTTGAGCCTTGTAAAGCCTCTGCAAGGCAACCATTGGTGTCACGCGACACAACATGACCTCCAGGTCCTGTGTCACGCGACATTACAAGCCCTCTGCAGCAGGTTCAGTTTCAGTTGTAAGTTTTGCTCTTCCTAGTTGTAAATGGGATGTGGCCTCCCATGGCAAATGGCTTACAAGTTGTAATTCCCCCTATTGATCAATAAAGCAAAGCATTAACATGCATTTTATACATATTTTGTCACACACAATTTGCACACATGTTTGAATGTTTCGAATGTTGAACATAGAAAGGCTCGTCTACAGACGAGGCATGTTGGGTGAACTCTCGGTTCTTCCCAACACGTAACCTGACCCCCGAACCCAAATTCTCTTTCAAAAAGGTTTTCAATGTTTCCTTTCAAACGGCGTGGCGACTCTGCTGGGGACTTGAAACTTGGTTTCAAAAGTGGGTCAAACTTTCACTCTTGTTCAACATTCATTTCATGCACTTGTGTGTGCCTTGTTGTGTGACATTTTATGTGTGTAAATGCATTTGGTGCTTTGCTTTATTCCCTCCCTTTCCTTGGTTCCTGTTTGTTGTGCTTGGGGCTAAGCTATTGCGTTGAGCTTGGAGGCTGGGGCTGTTTCTGTTCCTCTTGTTCAGATTCTGGGAATGTGTCTCCTTCTGTCACGCGACATAACATGCCCTCCATGTCCTGTGTCCCGCGACAGAAGTTGCCTATCTGCAGGATTTGATTTCCTTGATACAGGTTGTGGTTGTGGGCAATCCCCATGTTCAATATTATTGATCCTTGATTATTGTGCTCTGTGGGGCGTGTGTGTGTTGTTTTTTCCTTTATCACCACCTTTTCAAACAAAAAAAATTCCAAAAAAAAACTTAATAAAAAAAAATTATTATTATTATTTTTTCGCAAAATAAAGGAACATAGCCATCCCGCACACTACTTTACATAGATTTAGAACCCTCAGGTGCGATTGACGGCATCGCGGACGGTGATGTATGTCGCCTACACTTGAGCGCCTAATATCAAACCTATCCCCCTAGCGCGTTATAGGTGGCGCCACACTTTTAACCTTACCTAAAACGGTTGGTTTTGACACGCCATTTTCAAATACACTAAAATGAATTGTTTCAAAATTTTTAATAGGCCTTCGTACCTACCCCAAAACCTAACACGTGTGGGCATGTTGCCAACGCAACATGGTTTCACGAAAGGACATGTCGTTCCCACGACATGTTCTAATTAGAGATCATGTCATTTTGTCAACGTGCACCGACGAGAGGTCATGCCGGATTTTTCCTTGAAATTCTTCAGGAATACCCGTTATGCTGTCCAAATTTCCTCAGAAATTGGGATTGCTCGTACGTCCCATAAATGCTTTGGTTTTATTTAGGTATTATTGCTTATTATTAATTTTGACCAATACATTTGGTGTATTTTCGAATGGTGTGTCCCTAGGGTTCCCCCGAGGTCTAGATTGCGTGAATAAAGGCTTATCCTTTTCCAACTGTTCATAGGATTTAAAAGACACCGATTTTTACTTGAACACTAATAAGATGCTGTGCGAGTCCGTCTCATTTCCCATTCTTCCCTCTCCCATACCATCTCAAGGTCCTTTCCTCTACCACCTTACCATCTCCTATCCATCTCAAGGCTACGACAAATTGGGTGCGTGCTCCTGTTCCCGACACTCATTGGCCCATATTCCCGAGGCGGAAGCAGTTCAAGTGCCCGAGTGGTCATCCATCTGATTTGGAATCCAAAATGCTCAGTGCAGAGAAGATTATGGCCCACCAGACTGGAAGTTCATATCCCATGGGTCAGCAGAGTGCAAATGGTGCGTCCGTCAAAAAGTAGCGTGCTACCCTTGAAGCTGTTTTTCCTTGTGAGCGGGAGGCCCGGTTGTTTGCTCAGATTGCTCAAACTAAGGAGGACAATTTGTGAATGACAGAAAGATCGAGAAGGGTCCTCACCCCATCAATGTCAACGATGCTCTTCCTTTCGCCCGAAGTTGATGCAGTCAATCAGTCCTCGTAGGGTCTAGAATGTCCCTTTCGGGCATCGAGTCTGTCGAATCCAAGTCGAACTAGCTTTTGCTTTGCAATATTAAAAATCTTTGATTCTCTTCTTGCTAGACTCGAGGCATCACTTGCACACCCACATTACACTCAATTGAAATGGTTTTATCCCAAATGATCACTTGCGCTGCTCAATCACTAATTCTTTGAAATGACTAATATTTAAATTGATCAGAGTGAGAAAATCGACTGATATCCTTCTCAAATTGGGGCTTACCAACTCCCCATCTTGCATCTCATATGCTCACATCTCTTCCATCATCCTCACCATCTCATTGTTCGAAGAATTTGCATGAACCTTCCTCAATTAAGCTTATGCAAGCAGTGAAGACTTAATCTCGTTTAGATCATCCTGTATGGACTGCGGTTGAAACCTTTCACCCCTAGGGAAACCATCACCTCACCCTCACTAAATAATACCCTTTCATTTCATGATCGGCACGTTTTGAAACCCGTCTAACCATCTCCAGAAGAAGAGGGACTATCCTTGGGGCTCCCATGATTCAAAAGAAGATCGACCTGTTCCAAGCTCAAGAACGACGAAAAGCAACGATCCATTCTGGGGACTAGCTGAAATTCTCCTCTCAAAAACAAAATTAAAAAAAAAGAGAGAGACAAAAATATAAAAAAAAAAAAGAAAAGAGAAGAGAAGAATATAAGAAAGAGAGCCTAGTCCCTAGCGATCCTCTCGAAAGCAAAAGTCAAAGGATCCGGTCGTTACTCAAGAGGAGTCTCAGAGTGAATAAAGAGACAACATGGATGTCCCCTCACCTTCCAAAACCAATCCCAAGTTGTCCTCTCGATTTTAGAGGATATTCCCATTACCATTGCCCTTGGCAAAGCCAATTTTGACCTCTCATCCTCAGAGGCAATCAATTCCCTCACCTTAGAAATCCCAAACACATCCCTGCAAGCCAACCTCTCGTCTTTAGAGGTTCAGTCAGTAAAAGGCCCGACCGACCTCTCATCCTAAGAGGTCATGATATTCCAAAATCACCCGAAGAACGATCGAAACCCTGAAGCCCAACCGCAGTTCCTATCGGATAGCATTTTCATTCCAATATTGTTGAGATCTAAATCAGATTATTTGCTTTATTGCTTGCTTAAACCGGAGCCCAATCCATCTCGGTCCAAGACCATCAATCGAAGATTGTGCAAATTCCATTCGTTCATTCGATGTTTCATGTGAGCATACTTCATTTTCTCCTCCGCAAGACACTTGCCGTGGACGTCCCACTGGGGCTTCACATCCATGTCTCCCATCGACACTCCAAGAAGACATGTTTTTTTAATTCTCCAAATCCTCAAAATCCTCAAAGGTCCTCAAAATCTCGAATTTTCACATTCCATTCTCTTTCAATCGGGATAAGCCCAAACTACGGCGACCTGAGCTCCTCCCAAGGAGGGGAACGTAGGCAACCACAACTGGTCCGGTCGAAATCATAAACAAATCTCAGAAAATCCGGTCTTAGCAAGGGCCGTCCCTATACACCTTCCATCCCTCCAAGTTTGATTCTCGATATCAGTGGGCTTTCTCCTCAGGATTGATAAAAATATTTGTTCATATCAGGATTGGTGATTGAATAACCCGAACATCAATAAAGGGTTTTAAGAAGCTTTATGATCATCATGAATAAGACAAGTTTTCAAGTGTCTCGAAAAGTCTTCTCTTTCTACATCATAGGAGATAGAGCCAAAACACCATTTTCGGTCAGCAGGGGCTTCCATACACTTTTCCACACCTTGTAATGCTTATACTCTCCCAAAAGAGTCAAACCCAAAAGCGAGTGTGTCACAAATTCGGGATCCATTCCCACCTTCAAAAGATGTGCCCCTGCACGTAAACATTTCCCAGTCTTGTCCAGTGACTGATTGACTGCTATTCGAAATGATGGATCGCCTCCTCGGCCACAAGATGATACTGTCTGCAATAAGGCTGCACTGAATCTCATCAAGCTGGTGCTTTGCTATGTTGTTCTCTCAGGACCAGATTCTCCTTGGGTTTACTTCGCATTATCAACTGGGGCTTTGCCAAGCCGGGATCATTCTCTGCACATTCTCTGCTGCTTGCTTCCTCGGGCGCCCGACGCACCTCATCCCATTAGCAACAATCAACCTACTACAACCAATACTCCCGGGAGCGTCCCCGACTTGCCTAAGCTGCATCATATCATCCATCACTCATACATTTCCCCACCTCATTGGAGAGGGTCCAACCCATACATCATCATATATACACATTCGTTCCATACACAATCCATCATAGCACAACTGCTACATACATATTGACGACTGTCGAAATACGTCAAAAGTAAATTCCAACTCAAACTACCTACAATTGATTTGTAGATAGGGTAAGTAGGGTCAAACCACCGAGACACGTATTCAAAATAGAAAAATTATTGCTATGACAAAAATTTAATAAAAAATGAGGATTTTTGTTGTTTTAAAAACTAATGCTTTTGAAGAAATAACTAAATTTGATAGAAGAGATTTTAATAATAAAATGGAATGGAATTCTCGGGATTGGGTTCACAATTATGCTCAAATTTCAATAATCATCAATCAAAGTATACTTGGGGTTCGTTCTTACAAAATTATGATTGGGACACTTAGGTGGGTGATTTGCAATCAAGTGTTTCCAATTAATCCATTCCCTTGGCCCGTTCATAGATTAATTGGAAACCCATTTAGAAAAGAAGAACAACAAGAACCACAATTCTTATGAATCTTTTGGCGGGGATTCAACAAATTGTCATTATCAAGCAAAGACTAATTACAATTGAGAATTTGGCGGTTCTCAATTATAATTCAAGATTATTCAAGAACAAATATGGCATGCAACATAAATATTCCAAAATTCCATTAAAAATTACTTGATAATCCCAAGTCTTACAATGAAAATGATGAAAATTAAAACTTAAAACATAAAATTGTTACCTCCAATCCCAAGAATTAGATGTTTATTTACCCATGGGACATATGAAGAACACCAAGAAGAAAATAAAAAAAATGAAAATATGATAATAATCTGATAATAAAAAAACCTATGGCTATGGCTGTCATTATATATTCTTAAGTTGCAAAACTTGAACAGTCACCATTAATCAATCAAGCCAACTAAGCCCAAGTCCCTTCGAAATCCTTGGCCCAAACTGTCTGAAACCCTCGGCCAGTCCACGCCATGACCCATGCCTTCAGCCTTGTGATGTTGGCCCTTGCTGCTCGGCCACTGTGCAATCCAACATGCCTTGGTTTGGACGACTAGTATTCGGTTCGTCCCATAATTGCACCGTCGCCTTTTTTCTCATTTTGGACATCATAAAAATTTCTATTGCACCTTGTCCTTGAACTGCCCATATTTTCACTTCGCCCCTGAACTTCTAGAAAACCAATTTTTTTCTCTCAATTTTCCAAAATTGCAATAAGGTCCCTGAACTTCCGACAATTACAGTTTGGCCCTCAAACTTCCAAAGTGGCACAAAATGCTTCTAATTTGCTCAATCTTCACTTGGACCCCTGAAAACTAGAAAACACTAAACACACCCATTAAAACACACAAAACTCAAGGATTAAGCTAAGAATAAGTTCATAAAGTATTAAATGGATGAGTGTAAAACTCACTCATCAAATACCTCCAAACTTATACATTTGCTAGTCCTCGAGCAAACACTAAAATAAACTATAAACAATATAAAATTAAACTGACACAAAACTAAAAACAAATTACTCTACCCGATAATTAACTATGTCCCCACATTCTTGCCCGTTCCACAATTGCATAAATCACAAATTAACATCAATCGCGGGATAAAATACCTTTAACTATACAAGTATCAATATATTTTCCCATTAATTGTAGTATCTTACTTAATCATTATAATCATGCCATAAATCTCTATGTGTTAATATCATCTCTCCATTTGTTCTCAAACAAAAATCTATTTTTATAAAGCTAAGTACACCAATCATCTTTTATTTTCTTGACTTTATCTATCAAACAACATCACTTCAAAAAAACAAATCATAAGTACTCCCTCGAATTTCACACCATAACAACCACTTACACCCCCCAAACTTGATCATTTAAGCACATTACTTTAAGATCTTCTACCGTTCAAGTAGGGAACACTATAGCAGCGAACTCCATGCCCCTAATATTAGGTAGAGATTTATTACTTTATACTCCTATTTGACAAGGAAGCATCGTCGCAGCGAACGCCGTGCCCCGAGCTACTTTAGGAATATTTATTTAAAGGTTTGAGAGTTAGCCACTTCGGTATCGAGCTTGGTACGGACCATCACGGCGGTAAAGCTCTTCCTCCATAACGTTACTGCATACCCAGAAATCTGGTTAAGCTAGAATAATCCCTAACCAATTAATCTACACGTCTGGAGGTATGACCGAGTATCAGTTGAATTGCCATTGCTCTCATTCCCCTTCCATTTGATTTCACTTTAAATTTATACAAGACAACAAGGGGGGTGTCACATCACATAATTTCATACACATCTAAGAAGTACCCATATTTTGATTTTCATGATGTTGCTATTTAGTAAACAAATTCAATAAATTAAAAGATGATGGTGTACTACAAACTTGATAAAAGAGACCAAAATTATCAACAAAGAGACTATTAACAAGACTAATTAAGAGATTTATGACACACTATAACCCTTAAGCAATGTACCAAAATTAATCGAAAATATACCAAGACTTGCATATACAGATTATCACACCACATTATCCTCATTAGCGGTCACAAAAGATCACATGCAATTATGGGGAACACCAAGAAAGATAACAAAACTTTTGACTATACAAGAAAAGGACATAGCTAACTATTTTTTTTTTCATTTTCATTTTTTTTCCATTTTTTTAATAATAAAAACTAAATTAAAACTAACCTAAGAAACATCAACACAAAATATATACATTTCCCACCCCCAAACTTAATATGCACATTGTCCCTAATGTGAATAAAAAAACATAAATAAAAAGGATGAGATACTTACAACGTCAATCAAACGAGAGACCCGCACGACAGGAAATGTTCTTCACCCGTACATCCAACTTCTCCACATTTACATTTAATTGCTCCATGCAACCACATCCCTTTCACTCATAGTCCAAAACACAGAGCATCTATAACCAAGACTGCTACAACGACCATACGCTTCTACTAACCCACTCCTCAACTGCATGTTCGGATCAATACCATTCCTAATCGAAAATCCATGAATTTCCTTGATCATACATAAAACCCCCATACCCACACAAGATTTCAACAAAGCAAAAACAGTAATCAAACCAGCCTTCAACCCCATACCCAGCATTCTCCTGTACAACCGTATCCCCTCAAACCCCCCTTCCGTAGCCTCTGACAGACCACCAATAATCGAATTAAAAGTCGCAGCATTCGGATCAACTTCCATAACCCCAACCAACGTCAAAGCATTACCAACATCCTTACAATGAGAATAGATCAAAATCATAGCATTCCACACAACTACATTTCTGTTGGGAATTTCATCGAACAGTTGGCGTGCAGAAGAAAAAGAGTCGCATTTATCATACATATTAATAAGAGCGCAGGCGACAAATGGGTTTGCGAGAAAGGAAGATTTGGTGATGTGGGCGTGAGTGGTTGCATTGGAGAGGAGATTGCGGCTGAACTGGAGAAGGAATTGCGGTGGTTTGGAGCTAGTTTTGGAGAGGGAAACGGGAAGGAGGGGACGGCGCTGGAAATGAGAAGAAGGGCTTTGACCGGATTTGAAAGGGATGGGGAACGGCTAGATTAAAGAAGGATTTTGAGATGGATTGGTGGAGGAGATTGAGACTAGTAATGGTGAATGTGGATGTTGTCGCTGGTAATGGTGGAAGGTAGGCGATTGCTTGGAGAAGGTGGGTGCGGCTGATTGGAGGAGTGTTAATGGTGGATTAAGGTTTGGGTTAGGAATCGGAGGAAGAAATTTTCCGGTGGACTGGAGAAGGTTAGGCGATGGAACCGGTGGAAGGGAGTTTGGTGCTGATTACGGTGAAAGAAGAGGTTGCCGATTTGGGGTGAGGAATGGCGACAGCGGGTTAGAGTTTACGGTAAGAAGGAGGGTGAGGGTTTTCGCTGGATTGGGGTGGTTTAGGAGAGGTTGTCGCTGGCAGATGTGGGACAGGCGACTGGAACAGAAGAAGTTAAAGAGTGTTTAAAAAGGGAAGAAGGAGAGCAGGGGAAGACGTGAGGAGGGTTTGGGTTTTTTTTGGCCGGATTTGTACTTGGCCGGAATTTGGACTTGGCCGGAATTGGGAAGGCGCGCTCTGGTTGCAGAGGAAAGGAGCGGGCGGAATGGTGCAGATGGAGACGAGGGTTCTGGGATGGATTGGAGAAGAAGAGACGAAAGGTTTTTGGGTTGGTAACGGAGAGGGGAAGAGGGCCGCCGGTAACTGAAGAGAAGATGGAGCGGCTGGTTTGGAACGGAAGGGACAGGGGAACTGGGAATTAAAAGGTTGGGGACCTTTCAATTTCAATTTCAAATTTTTTTTCTAACTAACCCCTGATTGATTAATGAAAAGTTTCAATTGACCCCCTCCCCTAATTTTCTAAACAATCCCTCTATTTTGTATATTCTTGGATCATGGCCATGGATCAAACCATGGCCTCCCCATGGACAATGCTGAAAATTTACACCCCTTTGGCGTCCATGGCCATGGACAAAACCATGGCCTGCCCATGGTTTGCGCAGATCCACTTGCACCTTTGACTAAAAAAAAAAACTTCATGGCCATGATAATTTTCATGGGTAGGCCATGAAATGCTCAGATTCACTCCTTTTCCTACACATCACAAATAAAACCAAGTAAAATAGTACAGTTCCACAATTTTTTTTTATTTTTTTATTTTTTAATTGAAAACATTTAAATAAAAACAATGAAATCTAAGTGATGAAAACAAAGGAACAATTAACTTTAAAGGAACTACAAATTAAACTACTCACCTTGGGTTGCCTCCCAAGTAGCGCTTTTGTTTAAGGTCGTATAGCTAGACCGATGCCAAGGTTATCTAAACCTTCACCTTCCTTCCTTTTGCCCACTTCACCGTCTCGCGGGTCTTCACTTTCAGTTTTAGCCCCATAAATATTCCCTTTGATATATGACCATTTAGGGCCCAAGGGAATTTTTGATTTTTAAGTTACTTGTGCTTCTTCTCTCGGGAGTCCTTGCCACTTTCTCCGTCTTCAAAGATGGGAGGGATCACCAAAATGATGGAGGATTCGTCATCGGCATTTTTCATGAGTAGAGGTTGGTGTTCATTCAAACATGGCTCGTCGATCATGGCGAGAGTGACCATATCTTCTTGAAATTCATTGCCCCGCATCTCACCATAAAGAGAAAGCTCAATTTCATCAACTTGCTCATGCCATGATTTTTCTATAAATTCTTCCGTCTCCATACAACCCGAACTATCATACAATTGCACTTCACTAGAATTTTCATAGGAGGATTCATAGACAAAATCATCCATTTCATTTTCCAAAAGTGGCTCTTGTTGTAGTTCGTTCTCAAGTTCTTCATCGGAGTCTTCATATACAAAGTTCCCCAATGAGTCCCCCAATAGTTGTTCTTTGGGTTGTGCATGGATTATGGTCGAATTTCGATTCCTCACTGCCTCTATCAATTTGTCCAATTGTTTCTCAAGTTTTTTCATTGAAGTTTCTTGGTTCCCCATTCTTTGGTCAATGGCCACCTGATTTTGTTGCGAGGCCACAATAAACTTTTGCAAAGTTTCCTCCACACTTGGCCTCACAGGCCCTTGTTGCTGCGGTTGTGGCATCGGTGGTTGGAATTGTTGCTGAAAATGATCTTGCCCTTGATTTCTTCCCCATGAAAAGTTGGGATGATTCCTCCAACCCGGATTGTAAGAGTTGGAAAATGGATCATTTCGTACTCTTGGTTGGAAAGAATTCATTGCGTTGGCTTGCTTAAGAAATTCTGAAAATTGATCTCGCAATGGACACCCCATAATATCATGGGTATTTAAATTACAAATTAAGCAACTTTTGCCCGAACTACTCTCTCCTTGACTTCGACCTTGTACTTGACCTTGACCCGTCATCATCCCCACTTGTGGATAATACTCAAAAGAATATGTCCCCAAAGGGCACTCATAAGAACCATGAGAGTATAATCCACAATTTCCACACGACTCATAGATGCCATAGTTATACATCCTTGAGTCCATTTGAATGTTTAGTCGTCGGTCACCAAGTTAAAACAATAATATATACAAAATAATATTCACAATAGCAAATAATTAAATCAACTTTAAAATAAACGCGTCCCCGGCAACGGCGCCAAATTTTGACGACTGTCGAAATACGTCGAAAGTAAATTCCAACTCAAACTACCTACAATTGATTTGTAGATAGGGTAAGTAGGGTCGAACCACCGAGACACGTATTCAAAATAGAAAAAATATTGCTATGACAAAGATTTAATAAAAAATGAGGATTTTTGTTGTTTTAAAAACTAATGCTTTTGAAGAAATAACTAAATTTGTTAGAAGAGATTTTAATAATAAAATGGAATGGAATTCTCGGGATTGGGTTCACAATTATGTTCAAATTTCAATAATCATCAATCAAAGTATACTTGGGGTTCGTTCTTACAAAATTATGATTGGGACACTTAGGCGGGTGATTTGCAATCAAGTGTTTCCAATTAATCTATTCCCTTGGCCCGTTCATAGATTAATTGGAAACCCATTTAGAAAAGAAGAACAACAAGAACCACAATTCTTATGAATCTTTTGGCAGGGATTCAACAAATTGTCATTATCAAGCAAAGACTAATTACAATTGAGAATTTGGCTGTTCACAATTATAATTCAAGATTATTCAAGAACAAATATGGCATGCAACATAAATATTCCAAAATTCCATTAAAAACTACTTGATAATCCCAAGTCTTACAATGAAAATGATGAAAATTAAAACTTAAAACATAAAATTGTTACCTCTAATCTCAAGAATTAGATGTTTATTTACCCATGGGACATATGAAGAACACCAAGAAGAAAATAAAAAAAAATGAAAAGATGATAATAATCTGATAATAAAAAAACCTATGGCTATGGCTGTCATTATATATTCTTAAGTTGCAAAACTTGAACAGTCACCATTAATCAATCAAGCCAACTAAGCCCAAGTCCCTTCGAAATCCTTGGCCCTCGAACTTCCAAAGTGGCACAAAATGCTTCTAATTTGCTCAATCTTCACTTGGACCCCTGAAAACTAGAAAACACTAAAAACACCCATTAAAATACACAAAACTCAAGGATAAAGCTAAGAATAAGTTCATAAAGTATTAAATGGATAAGTGTAAAACTCACTCATCAAATACCCCCAAACTTATACATTTGCTAGTCCTCGAGCAAACACTAAAATAAACTATAAACAATATAAAACTAAACTGACACAAAACTAAAAACAAATTACTCTACCCGATAATTAACTATGTCCCCACATTCTTGCCCGTTCCACAATTGCATAAATCACAAATTAACATCATTCGCGGGATAAAATACCTTTAACTATACAAGTATCAATATATTTTCCCATTAATTGTAGTATCTTACTTAATCATTATAGTCATGCCATAAATCTCTATGTGTTAATATCATCTCTCCATTTGTTCTCAAACAAAAATCTATTTTTATAAAGCTAAGTACACCAATCATCTTTTATTTTCTTGACTTTATCTATCAAATAGCATCACTTCAAAAAAAACAAATCATAAGTACTCCCTCGAATTTCACACCATAACAACACTATAGCAGCGAACTCCATGCCCCTAATACTAGGTAGAGATTTATTATTTTATACTCCTATTTGGCAAGGAAGCATCGTTGCAGCGAACGCCGTGCCCCGAGCTACTTTAGGAATATTTATTTAAAGGTTTGAGAGTTAGCCACTTCGGTATCGAGCTTGGTACGGACCATCACGGCGGTAAAGCTCTTCCTCCATAACGTTACCGCTACCCGTAACTGGTTGCTAGAATAATTCCTAACCAATTAATCTACACGTCTGGAGGTATCGCCGAGTATCAGTTGAATTGCCATTGCTCTCATTCCCCTTCCATTTGATTTCACTTTAAATTTATACAAGACAACAAGGGGGGTATCACATCACATAATATCATACACATCTAAGGAGTACCCATATTTTGATTTTCATGATGTTGCTATTTAGTAAACAAATTCAATAAATTAAAAGATGATGGTGTACTATAAACTTGATAAAAGAGACCAAAATTATCAACAAAGAGACTATTAACAAGACTAATTAAGAGATTTATGACACACTATAACCCTTAAGCAATGTACCAAAATTAATCGAAAATATACCAAGACTTGCATATATAGATTATCACACCACATTATCCTCATTAGCGGTAACAAAAGATCACATGCAATTATGTGGAACACCAAGAATAATAACAAAAACTTTTGACTATACAAGAAAAGGACATAGCTAACTCTTTTTTTTTCATTTTTATTTTTTTCCATTTTTTTTAATAATAAAAACTAAATTAAAACTAACCTAAGAAACACCAACACAAAATATATACATTTCCCACCCCCAAACTTAATATGCACATTGTTTCTAATGTGAAAAAAAAACATAAATAAAAAGGATGAGATACTTACAACGTCAATCAGACGAGAGACCCGCACGACAGGCAATGATCTTCACCCGTACATCCAACTTCTCCACATTTACATTTAATTGCTCCATGCAACCACATCCCTTTCACTCATAGTCCAAAACACAGAGCATCCATAACCAAGATTGCCACAACGACCATACGCTTCTACTAACCCACTCCTCAACTGCATGTTCGGATCAATACCATTCCTAATCGAAAATCTATGAATTTCCTTGATCATACTTAAAACCCCCATACCCACAAAAGATTTCAACAAAGCAAAAACAGTAATCAAACCAGCCTTCAACCCCATACCCATCATTCTCCTGTACAACCGTATCCCCTCAAACCCCCCTTCTGTAGCCTCTGACAGACCACCAATAATCGAATTAAAAGTCGCAGCATTCGGATCAACTTCCATAACCCCAACCAACGTCAAAGCATTACCAACTACAATGAGAATAGATCGAAATCATAGCATTCCACACAACTACATTTCTGTTGGGAATTTCATCGAACAGTTGGCGTGCGGAAGAAAAAGAGTCGCATTTATCATACATATTAATAAGAGCGCAGGCGACAAATGGGTTTGAGAGAAAGGAAGATTTGGTGATGTGGGCGTGAGTGGTTGCATTGGAGAGGAGATTGCGGCTGAACTGGAGAAGGAATTGCGGCTGGTTTGGAGATGGTTTTGGAGAGGGAAATGGGAAGGACGGGACGGTGCTGGAAATGAGAAGAATGGCTTTGGCCGGATTTGAAAGGGATGGGGAACGGCTGGATTAAAGAAGGATTTTGAGATGGATTGGTGGAGGAGATTGCGGCTGGTAATGGTGAATGTGGAGGTTGTCGCTGGTAATGGTGGAAGGTAGGCGATTGCTTGGAGAAGGTGGGTGCGGCTGATTGGAGGAGTGTTAATGGTGGATTAAGGTTTGGGTTAGGAACCGGAGGAAGAAATTTTCCGGTGGACTGGAGACGGTTAGGCGATGGAACCGGTGGAAGGGAGTTTGGTGCTGATTACGGTGAAAGAAGAGGTTGCCGATTTGGGGTGAGGAATGGCGACAGCGGGTTAGATTTTACGGCAAGAAGGAGGGTGAGGGTTTTCGCTGGATTGGGGTGGTTTAGGAGAGGTTGTCGCCATCGGATGTGGGATGCGGGCGGAGGAATGTATAGTTAAAGAGTGTTTGAAAAGGGAAGAAGGAGAGAAGGGGAAGACGTGAGGAGGGTTAGGGTTTTTTTTTTGGACGGATTGGTACTTGGCCGGAATTTGGGCTTGGCCGAAATTGGGAAGGCAGGCTCTGGTTGCAGAGGGAAGGAGCGGCCAGAATAGTTCAGATGGAGACGAGGGTTCTGGGCTGGATTGGAGAAAAAGAGGCGAAAGGTTTTTGGGTTGGTAACGGAGAGGGGAAGAGGGCCGCCGGTAACTGAAGAGAAGATGGAGCGGCTGGTTTGGAACGGAAGGGACAGGGGAACTGGGAATTAAAAGGTTGGGGACCTTTCAATTTCAATTTCAATTTTTTTTTTTCTAACTAACCCCTGATTGATTAATGAAAAGTTTCAATTGACCCCCTCGCCTAATTTTCTAAACAATCCCTCTATTTTGTATATTCTTGGATCATGGCCATGGATCAAACCATGGCCTCCCCATGGACAATGCTGAAAATTTACACCCCTTTGGCGTCCATGGCCATGGACAAAACCATGGCCTGCCCATGGTTTTCGCAGATCCACTTGCACCATTGACTTAAAAAAAAACTTCATGGCCATGATAATTTTCATGGGTAGGCCATGAAATGATCAGATTCACTCCTTTTCCTACACATCACAAATAAAACCAAGTAAAATAGTACTGTTCCACGATTTTTTTTTAATTTTTTTTTTTTAATTGAAAACATTTAAATGAAAACAATGAAATCTAAGTGATGAAAACAAAGGAACAATTAACTTTAAAGGAACTACAAATTAAACTACTCACCTTGGGTTGCCTCCCAAGTAGCGCTTTTATTTAAGGTCGTATAGCTAGACCGATGCCAAGGTTATCTTAACCTTCACCCTCCTTCCTTTTGTCCACTTCACCGTCTCGTGGGTCTTCACTTTCAGTTTTAGCCCCATAAATATTCCCTTTGATATATGACCATTTAGGGCCCAAGGGAATTTTTGATTTTTAAGTTTCTTGGGATTCTTCTCTCGGGAGTCCTTGCCACTTTCTCCGTCTTCAAAGATGGGAGGGATCACCAAAATGATGGAGGATTCGTCATCGGCATTTTTCATGAGTAGAGGTTGGTGTTCATTCAAACATGGCTTGTCGATCTTGGCGAGAGTGACCATATCTTCTTGAAATTCATTGCCCCGCATCTCACCATAAAGAGCAAGCTCAATTTCATCAACTTGCTCATGCCATGATGTTTCTATAAATTCTTCCGTCTCCATACAACCCGAACTATCATACAATTGCACTTCACTAGAATTTTCATAGGAGGATTCATAGACAAAATCATCCATTTCATTTTCCAAAAGTGGCTCTTGTTGTAGTTCGTTCTCAAGTTCTTCATCGGAGTCTTCATATACAAAGTTCCCCAATGAGTACCCCAATAGTTGTTATTTGGGTTGTGCATGGATTATGGTCGAATTTCGATTCCTCACTGCCTCTATCAATTTGTCCAATTGTTTCTCAAGTTTTTTCATTGAAGCTTCTTGGTTCCCCATTCTTTGGTCAATGGCCACCTGATTTTGTTGCGAGGCCACAATAAACTTTTGCAAAGTTTCCTCCACACTTGGCCTCATAGGCCCTTGTTGCTGCGGTTGTGGCATCGGTGGTTGGTATTGTTGCTGAAAATGATCTTGCCCTTGATTTCCTCCCCATGAAAAGTTGGGATGATTCCTCCAACCCGGATTGTAAGAGTTGGAAAATGGATCATTTCGCACTCTTGGTTGGAAAGAATTCATTGCGTTGGCTTGCTTAAGAAATTCTGAAAATTGATCTCGCAATGGACAACCCATAATATCATGGGTATTTAAATTACAAATTAAGCAACTTTTGCCCGAACTACTCTCTCCTTGACTTCGACCTTGTACTTGACCTTGACCCGTCATCATCCCCTCTTGTGGATAATACTCAAAAGAATATGTCCCTGAAGGGCACTCATAAGAACCATGAGAGTATAATCCACAATTTCCACACGACTCATAGATGCCATAGTTATACATCCTTGAGTCCATTTGAATGTTTAGTCGCCGGTCACCAAGTTAAAACAAAAATATATACAAAATAATATTCACAATAGCAAATAATTAAATCAACTTTAAAATAAACGCGTCCCCGGCAACGGCGCCAAATTTTGACGACTGTCGAAATACGTCAAAAATAAATTCCAACTCAAACTACCTACAATTGATTTGTAGATAGGGTAAGTAGGGTCGAACCACCGAGACACGTATTCAAAATAGAAAAATTATTGCTATGACAAAGATTTAATAAAAAATGAGGATTTTTGTTGTTTTAAAAACTAATGCTTTTGAAGAAATAACTAAATTTGATAGAAGAGATTTTAATAATAAAATGGAATGGAATTCTCGGGATTGGGTTCACAATTATGCTCAAATTTCAATAATCATCAATCAAAGTATACCTGGGGTTCGTTCTTACAAAATTATGATTGGGACACTTAGGCGGGTGATTTGCAATCAAGTGTTTCCAATTAATCTATTCCCTTGGCCTGTTCATAGATTAATTGGAAACCCATTTAGAAAAGAAGAACAACAAGAACCACAATTCTTATGAATCTTTTGGCGGGGATTCAACAAATTGTCATTATCAAGCAAAGACTAATTACAATTGAGAATTTGGCGGTTCACAATTATAATTCAAGATTATTCAAGAACAAATATGGCATGCAACATAAATATTCCAAAATTTCATTAAAAACTACTTGATAATCCCAAGTCTTACAATGATTTGATGAAAATTAAAACTTAAAACATAAAATTGTTACCTCCAATCCCAAGAATTAGATGTTTATTTACCCATGGGACATATGAAGAACACCAAGAAGAAAAAAAATTGAAAAGATGATAATAATCTGATAATAAAAAAACCTATGGCTATGGCTGTCATTATATATTCTTAAGTTGCAAAACTTGAACAGTCACCATTAATCAATCAAGCCAACTAAGCCCAAATCCCTTCGAAATCCTTGGCCCAAACTGTCTGAAACCCTCGACCAGTCCACGCCATGACCCATGCCTTCAGCCTTGTGATGTTGGCCCTTGCTGCTCAGCCACTGTGCAATCCAACATGCCTTGGTTTGGACCACTAGTATTTGGTTCGTCCCATAATTGCACCGTCGCCTTTTTTCTCATTTTGGACATCATAAAAATTTCTATTGCACCTTGTCCTTGAACTGCCCATATTTTCACTTCGCCCCTGAACTTCTAGAAAACCAATTTTTTTCTCTCAATTTTCCAAAATTGCAATAAGGTCCCTGAACTTCCAACAATTACAGTTTGGCCCTCGAACTTCCAAAGTGGCACAAAATGCTTCTAATTTGCTCAATCTTCACTTGGACTCCTGAAAACTAGAAAACATTAAAAACACCCATTAAAACACACAAAACTCAAGGATTAAGCTAAGAATAAGTTCATAAAGTATTAAATGGATGAGTGTAAAACTCACTCATCACATATCCGCTCGCCAAGCCGTGCAAAATCCTCACTTCCCTTCCATCCCCAGCTGAGATGGACTTGTGCAACAAAAGATTAATAACACATAAGCAAAAGGTCAAATAAAATGCAAAGTGCCTAGAGTGTTGTGTTCCCTCCGCAGGGTACAATAATCAAGTGATCATAATTTGATCGTGAGGACTGCCCCTCGAATCACAATCTGGACAAGGATTCCAAATCCTGCAGGTGGCAGACCCCACCTTTATCATCAGGCCTGTCACCTTCGGACTCATCAGCATCATCTGAAAGAGCCTTAGCTGCCTCAGCCTCCAAGCAATGCTTGTCAAAAAAAGAGATTCAGCTGCCCCAGTATCCAAGCAATAATGCTCACCAGTCTCGACGACTTCAAAGCCTGTTCTGCATGACAAATCATTAACAAAGACCATCCCATGAACGGCCACCCAGAAAGCATCGACAAGTGGTATAGGTCCCTCCGGCAGCCACGATCATCAGCAATTGTAGCATAAGTCTTTCCGGCAGCTACAACCCTCCATGATCATCAGCTGTAGCATCAGTCCCTCCGGCAGCTACATCTATCCTCAGCAGAATCAAGCAGTAGCGTGAGTCCCCTGGCAGCTACCATTCACCATCAACATTAGAATGAGACCCTCCGGCAGCTACAACCTCCCATCAGTAGTAGCATGAGACCCTCCGGCAGCTACAACCTTTCATTAGCAGTGGTATGAGTCCTTTCGGCAGTCATGACCATCAGCAACAGTAGCATATGACCCTCCGACAGCTACAACCTTTCATCAAGCAGTAGCATCAGTCTCTCCAGCAGCTACATCTATCCCTAGCAGAATCCACAGTAGCATGAGTCCCCTAGCAGCTACTCTTCACCGACACCCAGTGGTCTAAGTCCCTGCGGCATCCACGACCGCCATCAACAGTAGCGTGAGTCTCCTGACAGCTACTCTTCACCAACACCAGTGGTCTAAGTCCCTCCGGCATCCACGACCATCAGTTGTAGCATGAGACCCTCCGACAACTACAACCTTTCATCATCAAGCAAGCAGTAGCATCAGTCCCTTCGGCAGCTGCAACCTTCCACAATCATCAGCCGTAGCATCAGTCCCTCCGGCAGCTACAGGTAAGCACAACACAGGTATGAAGCCATATCTCATTCAAAATTTCAAATCATCATATCTAGTATTCTCAAAAATCATCATTTCCTTCAGCTCATCTCGCACAACCGGGTTCAGACGCCTCCTAACAGTCTTCCATCGGGTTCAGACGCCTCCTAACAGTCTTACAACTGGGTTCAGACGCCTCTTAACAGTCTTCCACCGGGTTTAGATGCCTCCTAGCAGTCTTCCATTCGGGTTCAGATGCCTCCTAACAGTCATCCACCGGGTTCAGACGCCTCCTAACAGTCTTTCAACCGGGTTCAGATGCCTCCCAACAGTCTTCCACCGGGGTTAGACGCCTCCCAACAGTCTTCCACCGGGTTCAGACGCCTCCCAACAGTCTTCCATCGGGTTCAGATGCCTCCCAACAGTCTTCCACCGGGTTCAGATGCCTCCTAACAGTCTCATTTGGGTCAGACACCTCCGAATAGTCCTAACTATGATTTGGCTTGATTTCCTCCTAGGGATACGTAAGAATCCTTTCTCCAAAGGTCCAGCCATTCGATCTCACCAGATCATTGTCCAGCCCTTCGCCATATCCCCTATCTGCTCATTGGGATTGGGTCTTATCTTATCGACACCTCACTTCTTCCATAAGTGACGTTGCCGAGGGGCTCTGTAAGTACGCCAATCCAATTCGCTACCCTTTTAGATGCATTTTAATATGATAAAATTGCATTAGGGGCGTTTTGGTAAATTCTCGGTCCGCTCCGAGACTTCCGAAATCTTTTTATAAGTTTCTCGCGAAGGGAGACTGTTAGGTAATTTTTCCATGCAAAAGGACCTACAGGGAATTAACTGCTTTGGACTTTTAAGAAATTAATTCAGAATGTTCCAGAAACAGCAATTTGGCGCCAGAAACGGTTATGGTCACCTTGTGTCACGCGACAAATCGAAGAATGGAAATTGGATACAGAATGTCGTGCGACACAACTGGACCATGAACTGCAGCTATAAATAGAGCTCTCTGCCTCTCATTTCAGGATCCCCTTTTCGACCTCCCAAAGTCACTCTTCCAAAATTCCTCCAAAAACGTATTTCTCTCCTCCTTCCACCTAAACCTACACCAATTCCCTTCCAATTCCTTCATCCCCCATATACCTCACCCATCTACCTTCATACAAACTTCACACCATTAAAGATCAAAGCCCAGAAGCTCTCTCTGCATTCGAATTCCAATCTGAAGCTGCTTAGAAGGGTTCTACACTGAACAGGGTGTAGAATTGTGGATCTACAAGGGTAACCCCTCCATCCATTCTTCTCTCTCTCATACTTTCCATTTACATAATTCATTTATAATTCCATTCCTCCACTTGATAATCAAGCTCCATTCGCTTCTGATTATCAAGTGGCAACTGCAATCTCTCTGTTTAATCTGGTGTTTGGTATTATTGATGTTCATGATGTGATTTGATTTGAATTTGTTGCTTGTTGATCAAAGGAGTGTGGATCTCCCTATATCCATACCCCTTTGGTTGATTCGTAGTTAATTCATTGTTTTCTGAATATCAATAGTTGTTCTATTTGGATCTAATTCATTCTCTGTGGAATCTGTTTCTCAATTGTAAGGTCCCTGCAGATGGCTAACTTGTGTCACGTGACATAATTGGACATTTGGAGTCCTGTGTCACACGACACAATAAGCCCTCTACAGAGGATCACCTTTTCATTTGTAATTTGTTCATTTAATTCCCTTGTCACTCAAATTAGAGTGTGGATCTTCCATATTCACATTCATTTGAAGTGTTTGGGTAGATCTCAGTTCATCCTGTGCGTAATGATGTAAAACCTCTGCGAAGTTTCTCGTAGTATCACGCGACACAACCGACCCCTCAGGTCCTGTGTCACGCGACACAACAAGCCCTCTGCAGCAGGTTCAGTTTCAGTTGTAAGTTTTGTTCTTCCTAGTTGTAAATGGGATGTGGCCTCCCATGGCAAATGGCTTAAAAGATGTAATTCCCCCTGTTGATCAATAAAGCAAAGCATTAACATGCATTTTATACATATTTTGTCACACACAATTTGCACACACGTTTGAATGTTTCGAATGTTGAATATAGAAAGACTCGTCTACGGACGAGGCGTGTTGGGTGAACTCTCGGTTCTTCCCAACACGTAACCTGACCCCCGAACCCAAATTCTCTTTCAAATAGGTTTTCAATGTTTCCTTTAAAACGGCGTGGAAACTCCTATTTTTTTCGGCGAGCGTTCATTCAATAAGATGCTTGAGAATCAACAAGCTCAGCAGGCCAATACAATGAATAGACCACAAGCGAGTCTTCCCGATCAACCTCAAAGGTCAAATGAGCATGTTAACGTAATAAACGCTATGAATGATTATGAGATGACAAATGAATATCCTAGTGAAGAAAATATTTGTCCAATCCCGCCGATGATTGAGACTAATACGAACATTGAAAAGGTGAAAGAATCTCCAAGGCTTGCTAAAAGTTTTGAACCACCTTATCCTCAAAGGGTGGTCAAAAGAGAAGTGAACGAGAAATTTACTGAATTTTTAGGAGTTTTAGATGAAATAAACGTAACCATTCTTTTTTCAGAAATATACAAGAGATGCCTCATTATGCTAGGCCCTTAAAACAAATGCTTTCGAAAAAAGAGAAACTAGAAGAATTTGAAAATATCATTCTGGCAGAAGAGGTAAGCATGATTTTACAAAAGAAACTGCTTCAGAAACTCAAAGATTCAGGAACCTTCTCTATCCCTTGTTGCGTTGGCTGGTGTAATATACACAATGCTATGCTCGACTTAGGGGCTAGTGTTAGCATCATGCCTTTATTGGTTAGCGAGAAATTAGGTGTGGGGGAACTTAAACCCACCACTATTTCTCTCCAGTTGGCAGATCGCTCCATACAATACCCTATTGGTATAATGGAGAATATGCCCTGTGTAGCGATTGTGTATGTGGTGCCCAAGATAAGCGGTTCTCCTTTTTGTTTATTTTACTTTTGGAACCACTTTCTCGTGTAAGGGGGATCACCGCCTCATATCAGTTTGGAAACGTCCGGTTTAATTTGAAAAACGGAGTCGCCACAAAACTTTGAAAAAAAGGATTTGGGTCCGGAGGTTAAGTTACCCTTTGGGAAGAACGGATCGTCGTTCACCCAAAGAGCCTTGCCGAAGCAAGTCTTCCAGGATCCGCTTTTCATACTTGCCTTAATGTTTTCGTGTGTAGGATGTGTGTTTTGAAAAGGAGGGAATGTTCCAAGTGGTCTTCCGAACATATAAACCATGAGTTGGTTATCGCTTGGGATTCCTTGGATTTTTATGTATTAGGGACCTTGGTCCCGTTCTCATCTTGGACTTATGATCATCATGATGAGACCTTGGGTCACATGTGATCAAGATAGGGACACCGTTTTAGAGTCCAAGGATGAGACCCTTTAGAAAGGAGCGACCTTTGCCTATCAATCCTACATCTTGAGACGATTTGGACTTTTCGGGACATTTATGCTCGTCTCAAGTGATGATCGGAGATATGTGGCTAGGGTTCATCCTTTTCTAAAGGAGAATCCGTCTATGGCACCTTTAAGTGACATAAATGATGTAAAGATGGGACCTTTACACCATCTCGTTCCAAGAGATGCTCCAAGTACCAAGGGGAACTAGGGGAGGGGTATAAAGATTGGATCTTTATGCTCATCCTATGCCTTTTTGTGCCTTATGAAGGTCACTAGGCAATCCTAGGAGAGAGATCCAACCATGAGGGACATGGGGGATGCATGTTTAAGCTAAAGATGCCATTTTAATGAAAAAGATGACATTTTTAAGTGCAAAGGATGCTACTTTATGCATAAAGATGACATTTTTTGATGCAAAGGATGCTATTTTGATGCAAAGGATGCTACTTTATATACAAATATGATATTTCAAGTACAGATTGATATGAGATTATAACTTGGAAAAGGTAAAAATCAGATTATAGCTGAAAAGAGGGAGTCTCTGCATACTGTTATGTTGTGTCACGTGACACAGGACTTGCATGGCAAGTTGTGTCGCGTGACACAAGTAGCCATTTGCAGAAACTCTTACAGTTGAGGTTTACAGACACAGCAAGGCAATAATATGGCCAAGTTGCATCACAAATAGATCTCAGATAGCATGCATGTCAATAATGAACACTTTGAGAGGGCATGGATATGTGGGATCCACACTCTTCTCTAGTGTTTATGCAAAACTATGTCAAAAATGATTCGATTACATTTGATAATATACAAAACAACAATTGATCTATGAGATCTGAGACTAAAATAGATATGAAATGATTAATCTCAACTATTACATCACATTTAAGGCTATTTAGTTGATTAAACTACACATGTTTAAAAGAGAGAGAAATAGAGAGGAAGGGAGCATTACCCTTGAAGATCCACGACTCCTATATCAAGTTAGATATAGGAGCCTTCAAACATCAACCTCTAGAGCTGATATCAAGCTTTGATTCAAGGAGAATCATTGATTTTATGTAGGTCTATGAAATGGGTGTTAGATTGATTGAATGGGGAGTGTATTGTGAGAATTAGTGTGTGTTTTAGAGGGTATGGGAGGAGAGAGACTAATTCCTGAGAGTATTTTGGCAGAGTGATGCCAAGGAGTGGAAAAAGGGTTCCTTTTAATGAGAGGTGGAGGCCTCTATTTATAGCTGTATGGGAGTGGCATGTTCTGTCGCACGGCTGAACAAGCCATAACCGTTTTCCTTCTAGAAACATGCAAGGTGGCAGATTCTAGAATTTGTCATGGCAAGTTGTGTCGCACGGCTGAACATGCCATATCCATTTCCCTTCTAGAAACATGCAAGGTGGCAGATTCTAGAAGGCCCCTTTCCAGCGAGGTCCTGCATGGAATTTTGATTCCTAGCAGGTCCTTCCTTACTTGGAAAGCTTGGGAAAGTTCCCAAATCGCCCCTCGAACTTTATGAAAGTTCGGGGAATCGCCAGGAATTTTAACCGGAAGGCATGAGCCAGATTTGGGTACTTACAGAAGCCCCTCGACAATGTCACTTGCAGGGCGAGTGGGGTTGTCGATAAACAAGGATCCAATCTAGCGAACTGCCGAGATGGATTGAGTGACCGAGGTGGTCGAGTGGCTGGACCATTGGAAGGCTACCTACGTATCCCGGAGGAATCAAGCCATGATCGTAGTTCGGAAAAAGATCCGCTGGGGAAAGGGGGTGTCATATGTGATGAATTGGATGAACCTAAAGGTAGGCTACCTACGTATCCCGGAGGAATCAAGCCAAGTCGTAGTTTGAACTTTTACTGAGTCGAAATGTTATTCCTTCATTCGGGAATAACGGAGATCGCGAGAGAGCGAAATGTTATTCCTTCATTCGGGAATAACGGAGATCGCGAGGGAGCAAAATGTTATTCCTTCATTCGGGAATAACGGAGATCGCGAGGGAGCGAAATGTTATTCCTTCATTCGGGAATAATGGAGATCGCGAGGTAGCGAAATGTTATTCCTTCATTCGGGAATAACGGAGATCGCGAGGGAGCGAAATGTTATTCCTTCATTCGGGAATAACGGAGATCGCGAGATAGTGAAATGTTATTCCTTCATTCGGGAAAACGGAGATCTCGAGATAGCGAAATGTTATTCCTTCATTCGGGAATAACGGAGATCGCGAGGGAGCGAAATGTTATTCATTCATTCGGGAATAACGGAGATCACGAGATAGCAAAATGTTATTCATTCATTCGGGAATAACGGAGATCGCAAGATAGCGAAATGTTATTCCTTCATTCGGGAATAACGGAGATCACGAGATAGCGAAATGTTATTCCTTCATTCGGGAATAACGGAGATCGCGAGGGAGCGAAATGTTATTCCTTCATTCGGGAATAACGGAGATCGCGAGATAGCGAAATGTTATTCCTTCATTCGGGAATAACGGAGATCGCGAGGGAGCGAAATGTTATTCCTTCATTCGGGAATAACGGAGATCGCGAGATAGCGAAATGTTATTCCTTCATTCGGGAATAACGGAGATCGCGAGATAGCGAAATGTTATTCCTTCATTCGGGAATAACGGAGATCGCAAGAGAGAATGGATTTTGTAAAGAAGTAGGAAGGACCCTATGATTTTTTTCTAATTATTTGAGAGATGGAATTGAAAATGCTAGGGGAAAAATGATAAAATGAACCACAAGGGTAAATTTGTAAAATAGGCCACAGGGCACTAGAAAAATTTAATTTATTTAAGAAATATAATTAGAAATTCCATGGGCGCAAAGGGTAAAATAGGCCTACGTGGGCAAGAGCTTGTGAAATTGGGCCTACAGGGGCAGAACTGTAAAAACAAGCCATAGTGGCAAGTTTAGTCGCGCGGCTGAACAGGCCAGACGGGTAGGTTTAAAATAAATGCGAGCCAGTTCACTATTTTGAAACATAATACCCAAAAGACAACGAGAGACAGGGCGGAGAAAGAAGAGAAAAGCTAGGGTTCTTGGCGTCAAACTCTGATCAATCGTTGAAATCATTTACCACGATGCCTCCCCGTTTATACCTTACGAAGAAGGCGGTGCAACAAGCAGAGTTGGCTGAGCGACGGAAGAAATTAAGAGGAATCACAGGCCATTTGTTCCTCAAGCCACGAGAGGACATTTCTACCCGCAGGTTGATAAGCATACTTTCGTTGGCAGAAAAAACTGAGGTAAGATTTCTTGCAAAAACTCGTTATTCATCTGATTTTGAATTTCATTTTAAAAATTGCATGCTTGGGATGACTGTTCTTTTAGAAAAAATGAAATTTCAATGCTTGTACTGCTGAATTGAATCTAATTTTGTAAAGAACACATGGGACGGACCCAAAGATAACAGCTTTTGTGAAAAGGTTAGGACTAACCCGAGTATTTGGTGAAAAAAGATCGGGATTGACCCAAGCATTTTTTTTTGTGAAAGGATTGGGGTGGACCCGAATATTATGTAAAAAGATTGGGATGGATCCAAGTGTTTTGAACATTTGGGATGGACCTAGAAAGAACAATGATTTGCATTCAAAGTGTGATGATATGTAATTGACTGAGATAATTCTGATACCTGTGCTGTGTTTACCTGCAGGGGCTACGCACACGGGGGTCGACAGAGGTGATTGGGCAGCTTTGGAGGAGCTTGCCCGGCTCAGAAGCTGAGGTGCATTCGCCGAAAGGCTTGGTATACGCAGCTGGGCTTGGACAGTTTTTTGAGATGGCGGAGGCCATTGGTGGCACTAAGAGGAGAGTATAACTTATGAAAGCTTTCCGGGAATTCTGGTGGGAGACCACCCACACCTTTCATTTTACTTGGGGTGAGGCCACAATCACTCCTTATGACTTTGCAGTCATCACAGGGTTGCCATTCACTGATCGACCTATCCTTGCTATTGAGCCGATTGCTGAGCCCGAGCCCCTGGGTAATGATGAGATGATGGAGCTGGTTGGGTTTGCTCTTCGGGATAAGAAAGGTAATGGATATGAATTGGGGGAGATTCACGGAGCTATTGAGGCTCAGAGCCGGGCATACCTTCCCATCTTTGATGATTCTGAGGACAGTCGGCTTAGGGCTGAGAGGCTGGCTAGAGCCTTTGTTAGGGCAGGCTTTTCTGATATGCTGTTTCCCAATGGGGCATCCACTGCTTTGACTGCCCTCTTAGAGCTTTTAAGGGATTGGGGATCTGTTGGTAACTTGTCTTGGGGAGAAGCCGAGTTGGCTGAGCTGTATTTGGCTCTTGATGACATAAGCCGAGGAGAGGCTAAGTCTTTTGATTGTTGTCAGATGGCCTTTGAGGTAACTCTTTACCCTTACTTATCTTTGCACACACATTTGTATTCATAGCCATTATCTTTGATTTCTGACTTTGTCTGATTTGTCTCATGCAGGCCAGGGCATATGAGGTGTTTGGATGCTATTCTTGGAGGGTTAGGGACGAATTTCCTGCTGATACATATCCTGCGCTCAGACACTGGACAAAAAATGCCAGACAGCAGACTCGAGAATCTGGTTCAAGGGGTAGGATGACTTCCTCGTATGCTGATACGATGCCACTTCTGAGGGGGGCTCCATACAACCTTGCTTTGTTCCCCTGGGCTGAGAGGTATGAGGAATTGGACTTTGTGACTCATTTGATCGGGTACCGCAAGCTTTTGGTGGGTCTGACCGGAGATGCCCTATACTTAACGGAGAGGGTGTACAGATAGCATGGGTCCAATATGCATGCTCGTATCCCTGATGATCCTCCAGCTAGGATGTGGCTGCCTCACCAGCTGGCGAATGTAGGTGCTTTGATTGTAGGCGTGGCGGCACATCTCTTTGCACGGGATGGAGATTACACCTTGTATGTGGCTAGAAAGCTTCAGTCCCCACAGGTTAGAGTTGGCTATGATGCTCATGGTGCGGGACCCTCGACTGGTCATGTGGCTAGACCTCCTTTGCCCTCGACTTTCATTGATTACCAGGGTGGCGGCTTTATGCGGCGAGTTCAGATTGACATGTCACAGACTCATCCTCGTCTGCTGCTCCCGCGAGGTTCTAGATCCGTAAGTACTGACCCTTGTGTCTTTTGGATTGCTTGCATCCCTTTCTGCTATCAATAACTGCATTCTGATATTTATTATGTCTGCTTGTAACAGGTGTCAGCCCAGGCTTACAGGCATTTGACCAGGGCTTTTATTGGCACTGTGGGCATGATAGGCAAGCTCCAGAAAGGAGTGAGCTTTTGGAAGAACCAGTGCCGGTCACAAGATTCAATCAATATCTCTCCACCTGGCCAACCGAGAAAGAAGAAAAGCCGCTTTGATGATGTGGGCACCAGCGGGGGCATTAGTGGACCGAAGCCTAGGACAAAGAATGCAAATGTGCCTCTTCGCGGACCCATCGAGAGTGATGATGATGATGATGATGGTGATGATGGCGAGACCGCCACGAACTACGAGCTTGACTCTGCTGTTATCACTGAGCTTGATGACTATTATAGCATGGGGACTGTAGCCTACGAGGCACCCTCTGATGACCCTGATGACGAGCCTGAGGAGGCTGAGGACGACGGCGAGGATGAAGATGATGATTCGGGAGATAATGAAGATGGATCGGAGGATGGTGAAGATGATTCAGAGTAGTTCCCCCCTTTTAGATTATTATGACTTTTGATTATTGTACCCTTTTGGGGAAAACATACACCCTAATCCTGCTACTTTGCTATGTACCTCTTTTGTACACTTGGTTATTTCATATTTTGCATGTACATTGTTAGCTCCTTTTGTTGCATGAGTTTATGAAAGGATGATGGTATGGTAAATGGCTTAGTTGAATGGGTTGAATGGATTTCTGGCTTGTATATATACCAGGTGGATGAATGCATGGGTGTACATGGGGTAAATGAACCCTCTCCCATGTTGTTTGCAAAGTGGTTGACTAATGTTTGCAGCAAATGCCAAGTCGGGGAGTACCCTGGTGGAAACTGAATGAAGGTTGCTGATGTCTGATGTTTGGACAGTTTTGTCGCACGACTTAGCAGGCCATATGGCTAGTTTTGTCGCGTGACACAAGTAGCCTGAACTGTTTTCTGCAAAACCTTTGGAATTGGACTGAAGTTGCTATCAAGGGTTGGAATTGAGTGACCAAAGAGGTCGAAGGGGTGATCTTTGATGGGGAACGGCAAAGAGAAGCTGGTCCCTTGCTATGAAGATGGAAGGGAAGCGATCTAAGAGGTCAAATGATTGATCCTACTGGGGATATGCTAGATGAAAGAAGAGGTGACTAATATGGTCGAATATCTGGACCTAAGAGGGGCTACTTCATCACTGAGGAGTGATGGAGGAACAGGGTGACCAATGTGGTCGGATGGCTGGACCTTTATGAAAGGCTACCTACGTATCCCAAAGGAATCAAGCCTTGGTCGTAGTTCAAGCCTCATTAGATAGCTAAGGACATGTCTAGGATCCTTGAGGTTTTGACAATTCATGGAGGAGTCACCTGATTTGACAATTAATGGAGGTTGTCACCTGATTGAGACTAAAGCTTATGTCACTATCAAGGAGATAGAGATAGCTTAAGTTGGAAAAACTTGAGCGTACTTCACAATCTCTTTCGAATTAGAGATAGAGGTAGCCTAAGTTGGAAAAACTTGAGCGTACTTCTCAATCTCTTTCGAATCAGAGATAGAGGTAGCTAAAGTTTGGAAAACTTGAGCGTACTTCTCAATCTCTTTCGAATCAGAGATAGAGGTAGCTAAAGTTTGGAAAAACTTGAGCGTACTTCTCAATCTGTGATAGAGGGAGCTAAAGTTTGGAGAACTTGAGCGTACTTCTCAATCTGTGATAGAGGTAGCTTAATTTTGGAGAACTTGAGCGTACTTCTCAATATGTGATAGAGGTAGCTAAAGTTTGGAGAACTTGAGCGTACTTCTCAATCTGTGATAGAGGTAGCTTAAGTTTGGAGAACTTGAGCATACTTCTCAATCTGTGATAGAGGTAGCTAAAGTTTGGAGAACTTGAGCGTACTTCTCAATCTGTGATAGAGGTAGCTAAAGTTTGGAGAACTTGAGCGTACTTCACTATCTGTGATAGAGGTAGCTAAAGTTTGAAGAACTTGAGCGTACTTCTCAATCTGTGATAGAGGTAGCTAAAGTTTGAAGAACTTGACAACTCGGGGGCTTTTTCCTTATTTGATTCAATTCTAACAGAGATATAGGAGATTTCTGGGAGAAATTTATACGATTTGGGAAATTTATACGGCCTTCCGGACCGAGTAATTTATAGCCTTCCGGGCTTCGGATAATGATTTGGGAAAATCGTTATTCCATTTGGAGATAACGGGAAATTTCCTGGATGAGACGTTATCCCATTTGGTGATAACGGAAGGACTTCCCGGAGGAAACGTTATCCCATTTGGAGATAATGTGGAAGTATTTAAGGTTATTTTTCTTCGTGCATGTCACATGAGCCACGGGCTGACTCTTTTGCGGGAAGGCAATGTGAGAGGATTTTTATGAGACAATGTGTTTAGGAACTGTTTGAGACATGTTTCAGGCATGTGGGGTCATATCCCTTGGGTGCGGACTCAACTACTGCTGTTGTTGCTGAGATGTTGTCAACGTGGACTAGAATTCCCTCTTGGGCTGAGACTGGGTTTAACCCTCTGGTCTTGATTAATGTTCCTTTCTCACACTCTGACACTTGAAGCTAATGCTGACAGACTTTTAGAACCAAAGACTAAAGCAGATGTCGAAGTGACCAAACCTCTTTTCTAGGGGTGGATACGACTTATCGAAGCCCCGGTCTGAGGAAAAATTTCTGCAAAGCCCCATATCTTATTAGAGCAAGGAAAGATTCTTTCATTGGCAAAGCCCCGGTTGGATGAACTGAGTAGGCAAAGTTTTAGGTTACGAAGAAGTGACTTAGTGAAACCCCAATCTGATGACCTAGCAAAAAACCCAATATGATTGGTACTGCAAAAGTGATCCTAAGGTTTATCTGACCAAGACTGGATCCATTTTGTGACATAGTAAGGAACCCGATGCGGACCCAAAAAATGACTAAAGAAGCCCCAGTCTAAAGAAATGGCTTGGCAAAGCCCCAACTTTGAAGAGTTTCAAGGCAGCCCTAATGCGAATCGTAGCAGAAGAGGGAAGACCTATCCTTTCGTACTTACTTTCTTGTTTCCTTTAATCACTCAGTCAACCTTAAGAAGATGTGGACGAAGAGGATTTCAGAAATTTATACATGCAGGGGTATATTTTTCGCAAGGTGGGAATAGATCCTGATCTCGTGTTATTTTGATGGCCTTATTCGATGTAGGCACAAAAACACGCTTTGGGTTTGACTCTTTTGAGAGAGTATAAGCATAGAAAGGTTGGTAAAAGTGTATGGAAGCCCCTGCTGACAGAAAATCAGTGTTTAGCACTATTTTTTCTAAAATGTAGAAAAGGAAGACTTGTCAAGACATCTGAAAACTTGTTTTATTTACAATGATCACAAGATTGCTGAAAACCCTTTATTGATGTTCGGGTTATTCAACCACTAATCTTGATATGAATAAACATTCTGATTAATCATGAGGAGAAAGTCAACCAGTGTCGAGAATCAAGGTTGGCTATGTGTGAAAGAAAGGTCTGTGTATAGGGAGGTCATTGATAAGACCGGGTTTTCTGGGATTTGAATGTGTTTATGGGAGAGGTCATTGATGAGATCGGATTTTTGTGGAATTTGATTATGCTTATGACCAGACCATTTCTGGTTGCCTACGTTCCCCTCATTGTGAGGAGCTCAGGTCGCCGTAGTTCGGCTTCGACTGAACTGTGATCGGTTTTGGGAAATGGGATTTGTGGTTCCTTTAGTGAAAAGGCTCGGATGAGAAGGTTGGATGATGAGGCATGGACCTCGGGATGATTCCTTGACCAAGTCATTTTGGACGGCTGCTTCAATTGCTTCCTGATTTTCGTCTTTCATTGGAGGAGAAAGGATTTGCATATGCCTAAAGGCTTATGAAATGTTTCTGCCTTTGCTTTGACCACTCCATTTGTCATTGACGACTTTCATTCTTTCAGCTTTGACCTTACCTCACTTGTCAAGCTTTTGATTGGTGGTGCTGGGTCCTTGGCCTTTTTTTTTTTTTATGCAACCCTATTTTTTGCCTAGACTGTCCCTTTCAGGGTTTTTAGCCTAGCTGGGTATTACTCTTTTTGCACTATATTTTTCTCTTTTTCTTTCTTTTACGTGCAACCCTGTTTTTTTGCCTAGACAACCCTTTACAAGGTTTTTAGCCTAGCTGGGTATTACTCTTTTCGCACTTTATTATTATTTTTTTTCTCTTTTTTTTTTTTAAAGCACATGAGGGCCAAGGCGAGCCCCTGCTTGAACTTTCTTAATGCCCTTGAAGTCGAAGGCGAGCTCTTAGGTTGTTGTCGACAAGTGGTCAATTTTCGAACCTGAGTGACCTTTTGTTATTCCTTGATGTTGCCGCCGTCGTTGACTTGGTCAAGGTGATGGTGGGGGCATGATTTGGGAAGCGTATGGCTTGATGAAGGCTTTTATGAGGTAAGAAAAGTGCATGGCTGATGGAGGCCTTTTGTGGGGTAAGGAAAGTGTATGGGGGAAGGCATTAGTTGACTTTCTCACACCGATTAATCAGGGCGTTAATTATTTCGAGAGATTATTTGTTGAGCAATGCAAGTGATCATATGAAATAAAACCATTTCATTAAATGTAATGTAGGTGTGCAAATAATGTCTTAAGTCTAGCAAGAAAAGAAAAAGACTCTTTTATAGAAGATTGAAGATTAATTACAATGTTCGAAGAGGACTTGATTGAAATAGGAAAGTAATAGAACCTACGAAAGTTGACTGAGAGACTATTTTATTTCTTAGTCTTGCTTAAGGATAGGTAACCCCGAGACTGGCTACTCCTCGCTGGTTGGACTGCCAGGGAACTTGAGCTTTCCTTCGTAGATCAAACCTTGAATTTCTTTCTTCAGATTCAAACACTTGTCTGTCGTGTGACCATAATGATTATGGTATTCACAGAACTTGGTCCTGTCAACGTTACGTGGGTTTCTTGGCTTGTAATTCTCGAGAGGTATGAGAATGCCTTGTCTCATCAACTCGTCAAAAACTTTGCTCATGGGCATCCCGAAATCATCAACACTACGTTTCTGACCTTGCACTTCCTGAATCGACTTCTTACCACAGCTTTCTGTTTTTGGCCCACGGAGGTTCTCGAGCTTCCCATCTTCTATCAATTTCTGGATCCAATACCTCAAATAGCAGCAATCATCAGTGTCGTGCCCAGGGTATTGATGGAAAAGACAATACTTAGACTCATCCACCCGAACGTTGGGGTTCTTGGGCTTCCAATTCTCCAGTGGCTTTATCATCTTTTCTTTCATTAGCTCTTCCAGCATCTTGCTTAAAGGCATCTCCACATTGTCGAAATGAAGGGAGCGGAGTTTTTGGGAGACATTGTTGTTCTCAAGACTTGGATTTCCATTGTTCAATTGATTCCATTGTTGGATTTGGCTGAAGGAGGCTATGATACTCTTTCCTTTGTGAGGAACTGGTGCTGAGCTGGGTACGGTTGCTGCTTGGTGCGGGTGGCATTGGGTTATGCTTGATGGAATCATTTCCTTGCCTGGTTCGACGTCTTGGGTCAAGAGAGTATTGATACTCATCATGAGGTCAAGCTTCTCCTGCATTTGTTTCACTTTCTCCATCAATATTGCCACATGGGGGTCAACGGGAACATTCGAGTTACTGGAACTCGCAACAAGGTTCTTGTCTGTAGAAGGAATCACAGCCGCGAACTGGTGAAACTGACGGGTGAATTCACTAAGTCTTGTGGGTGACAGCTGAAAACTTGAGGCATCCGCATTCTCTTTTAGCAACTCATGATTGCATTCAGGTGGGTATAGTGGCTTCAGAACATAGCCACATAGCTCGAACTGATTATGTGAAGCTGGAGTATAAACTGGCAGGTACTGCTGAAACTGAGGAACAGGTGTGATGAAACCCGATCCGTTCTGAGGAGCTGAGGACGGTGGAGCCCTGATGGCTTGGGATGTTGGAAAGGGCTGAGGAGGAGTGGTCCCTGGCAAGGGATCGTATGCGGATGGGGGAAGGTATTGGCTGTAGGATGGAGGGTATTGGTTATAGGATGCAGGGACTGAAATCACTATTTCTGAAGTCTCATCCTCAATCATGACCAGAGAACCGTTTGTCTCAACTGTTACCTGAACCCCATAGCGGTGGAGAGCACCGATGAGCAGTGACAGCTGCTCTTCATGAACCTTATGGGCATTTTCCAAAGCCAGGACTAACTCTTCCTTCCTAATCATCGGATTTCCTGTACCCTCACTGTTTTCTGTCAAATCTGCCATTCTGACTCTCTGAGCTGTCAAAACTGACGATTCTGACAAGCTATCTGAGGATTCTACACTGACAAGCCGCTGACCTAGTATTCTCACCCACTTCTTTCTTGATGCAGGAAAGAAATAGGCAAGGTTTAGACTCGGGGGTGTAAGTACCCAAATCTGGCTCATGCCTTCCGGTTAAGTTTTCCGGCAATTCCCAGGACTTTCCTAATGTCCGGGAGCAATTCCAGAACTGTTCCGAACCTTCCAAGGGCTGAAGGGACTGCTTTAAAATAAAAGAGCACATTTTCCTTGTATTTGGTATCCTTCTAGAAGTGCCACCTTGCATGATTCTAGAAACATGCTGAGTCATACAGGATAATGCCGCACGGCTGCATTAGGAGGGAACTCCTGGCCGCACGGCTTCATTAGTCTTATCCAGACTGCTTATAAATAGAGCCCTCCTCTACCCATTTTGAAACAACACATATACGAATTTCTAGCACAAAAAACTCTATTCAAGCACTACTGCGAAAATCCAGGAAGTTGAAGAGTGCCAAGAAGCCACCTCCCTCCTCCTTGAAGCCTTCCAAGTTGGTCCATCCACTAGGCAAGATCTAAAGAAGAAGAGGTCACCACCATTGGTAACCTCTCACCCCTTACCTTGCATCATACTTGTTTTTGTGATATAATTGCTCCTTGCATTCATATATTGCTATTATCTTGCTTCGGACTTGGTATTTGTTGTTAAAGATCCTATCTTTATTCATATAAATCATACCCCTTTTCCCTTTGCATCCTTTGCTTGAAATAAGCATCCTTTGCTCATAAAAATATAATCTTTGCATCAAAGGTGCATCCTTTGCACCTAAAAATCTATTCTTGACATAAAAATGCACCCTTTGCACTAAAAATCATGTCTTTATAATCAAAGTAGCATCCTTTGCTTTCAAGATGTAGTCTTTATGCATCCTTTGCATATAAAACACTACTTTTCCACATAAAAATGCATCCTTTGCATTAAAAAATTGTTTCTTTTCATAAAAAAGCATCCTTTGCAAATCACAGAGCATCCTTTGCACCCAAAAATGTCATCTTTTCACTAAAAATGTCATTTTTAATACGCATTCCCCTAATCCCCAATTGGTACTTGATGCAACCTTCGGAACGGACCGGTGTAAAGATCCTATCTTTACATCGTTTCTTCCATTAAAGGTGCCACAATCTCTTTAGAAAGGGATAAACCTTGAACCTATATCTCCAATTATCGCTTGAGACGAGCATGATAGCTCCAATATAAGCTCAATCGTCTCAAAGTGTAGGATTGATGGGCTAAGGACACTCCTTTACTAAAGAACCCCATTTTGGACTATAAAAGAGAGTCCTTCTCTCGATCACGCAAGACCCAAGGTCAAATAGCGATGATCACAAGTCCAAGATGAGGACGGGATCAAAGTCCCGAACACATAAAAATCCAAGGAATCCCGAGCGACAACCAACTAAATGGTTTGTACGTCTGGAAGACAACCTGGAACATTCCCCCCTCTCTTTTCAACACATGCACACAAGAAAGCACACAAGCATGCACGAAAAATGGAATCTAGGGAGACTTGCTACGGCAAGGCACCTTGGGTGAACGACGATCCGTTCTTCCCAAGGGGTAACTTAACCTCCGAACCCTAAAATCCTTTTTTTCAAAGTTTTGAAGAAATCAAAATGGCGTGGCGACTCCGTTTTTCAAATTAAACCGGATGTTTTCAAACACGCGTGAATCCAATCTAAAAAAAAACAAAAATAGAATTTGGGCACACATTCACAGTTTGGCGACTCCGCTGGGGATATCCCAAAGGAGAAAAGCTTTCATTTTCAAAATAAACGATACTCGGTATATAGGTGGAAACCATTTAACCTTCCTATATCGCTCCCTAACCTGGGGCTTAGGATAAACGGTGGTTTAACAATCCCACGTACCGGTATCTCTTTCGAAAAAAAAATAATAAAAAGAAAGCTTTTTTCCTTTGAGCGGTTAGACTCCCGTCGCGGATTCCAATTATCGTGCTTGCTTTCTTTCCTCGCATTGCATTGCATCATTTGCATCTTGGGAATTGTGCATACTTTGAACAGGAAAGCCTACTGAAAGGTACCTGAAATGTTCGGGAAGCAACCTGAAATTGCAAAGGAGTGGAACCTAGAAATTGATCCATGCAGTCGTACGGCTCAATCCTCCTTGGATTCTGACCGGGCGGCCTCAGTGGCAATTCCACCAGGACAAATTAAGGTTAATCTGGCAGCCTTGGCAGCTTGGGGCTATTCAGTTCCAAGACTGACTGGGGCTCCCAGAAAATTTACGTGCCTTATCTGTTGCATTTTCCCCCGTCCCGAAAAATCATTCCTTTAAAACACATTTATGAAAATCTCTGTTTTAACTTAAAAAAGGAATATTTTTAGGAGGCCGCACACTACGCGCACCTTATATATCATGTACACTTTGCATGCACGTCCCTTTAAACCCGGGGTGGTTTTTCAGCTGCAGTCACGGACAGCCTTACGATGCTCTCGGGCGCGCACGAAATCACCCCAAACTCCCCATGGCAGCCAGTGTCGACCAATGCACAGTCCGTGTCACACGTTTCAAAAAACCGTGACTTTTTGGTTGGTTTTTGGTCTAGTCCATGTCATATAGCCCAGTTGCATGTCCCCGTAAAGGTCAAGCCTTAGTCCATAACGGAAGTCAAGATCTTTTGCTCAAGCGAAACTCTGCCGAAATTCCGACAAGGAAAAATCGGTAGAATCTTAACTCCGACATTGACTTTGACCTTGACCCGCACGGAATGCGTAGGAGTCGAGACCAAGTCCATGCCAAAAATCCAAAAGATCTTTCGCTCAAGCGATGCTCTGCCAAAATTCCGACAAGGAAAAATTGGCAAGATCTTGACCCGGCATTGACTTCGATTTTGGCTCACGCACTGCATATGCAACGAAGTTCAATGTGACACTGTGTCATCCGGCTTTTACCGCCCGACCCATGCCTATTATCTTCTCGAACATTACCGAAAAGTCAAAACGTCAATCACGCAAGCAAAATTCTGCCGAAATTCTGTTAAGGCTGAAAGACGAGACTTTCCCGGTATTGCCTTGACTATAATTCGCATCGCTCGTGCATTAAAAGTTCCTATGACTCGCTAGACCCGTTAGAAGCGTGCTTCTCTCTCGGTCGGTGGGATCCGCGTGCCCTATAGGACCCTCGCCCGGGGCTGTCCACCCTGGGAGGACGAAATACAGGTGGAATACGAGGGGCTTATAGACGTAGTGACGGAACCCACTGATCCAGGATCTAGAGTAGTTGCGAAAAAGAAGGGCAGAACCCCTTTTCCAACCAAATAGAAATTAATAAAAGACACTGTTTTAAGTAAACTGGAAGATTCTTAATTTGCATATTGCTTGAGCCTTCAGCCTAAACACCTACCCTGAGTCTAAACCTCTCATATCCCTTTCCCGCAGCGTGAAACAAGTGGGTGAGAACACCGGGTCAGCGACTTGTTAGCGCAGAATTCTCAGACAGTTCGCCAGATTCCTCAGCTTTGTCAGTTCAGAGAGTCAGAATGGCCGATTTGACAAAGAACAGTACTGGTTTGGGTAACCAGATGACTAGGGAAAAAGAGCTAGCCTATAACCAATGCCCTCCTCCAGCCACATATGATCCATTGCCAAGGACTACCCCTTTTCAGTCCTTCCCAATGTCTCAAGCCATCAGGGTCCCGACACCCTCTCCTCCTCAGATAAGACCTAGCTTTGTTCCCTACCAACAGAGAGCAAACGCCACAGCTATCCCCATAACGCAGCCTCTGCATTACCCCATGGGACTCTTTCCCTCCTCTCAGCCTGAGCCAAATTTCCCTACCTTGGAATTCCAGTACCAGCCTGACCTTTCTAACTTTGTCAATGCCTGTGAGTTTGCCTATCTACCAGACAGTGGCAGTGGAGAGTCAGTCGGAAATGAGAACAGGAATGGGTGGATTTACAGTGATGATGACAGTTCAGTAGAAGGAATGAACCTGGAATCAACAGAAGTGAAACCCTGAGGGCAAGATGAAGTAGAAAACCACGGACCTGGAATGGGAGATGGTATCACTTCAAAATGTGTCTGTAGCCTGTGTGAAGGTTCGGAAGAGAAAAAGGATGCAAGCTCAGATGAGGCAGCATACGAATTCTACATCCTAGAGTTCAATACTCCTTACAAAGACTTGATTGGTGAATGGAGGAACTTGATCAAAGCTTTAGCTGAAAGAGGGAAGTGGGCTCTGCCCGCCGATCTAGAACATATAAGCTTCATTGAGGCCAAACCCCCGTCGGGAAGAGTAGACTCCATTGCAGTGCTAAGAGTCACCCCTGAAACCTTGTCTGAAGAAGAGTGTATGGATGCCCTGGAAAGAGTCTTAAGGTTCGAAGCGACCCCGGTCCCCTTTATGTCCTATGATGACAATGATGTTTTCTTGGTAATCCCCAAGTCAGAGGAAAAGTCCAAGATACCCCTTATATGGCGCCAAGTATCCCGACCTGCTTTTGCCCTCATTGGTCATCAGAGTCAAGATGAGAGTTCTCACGAGAGTTACTGTAGTGATACTGAGGAAGACATAGTCTAAATGCCAGAAGGAACAGTAGAGGAGTGGTTAGCCCAGAAGCCGAAAAGCCCAGAAAACTTCCCGACAGTAAAGAACAGGAACCCGCCATGAGGTTTGATCCCGCAGAAATCCTTCTCGATGATGGAATTTCCCACTTCAGAAAATGCTTGGCCAATGTCAAAGATGCGCGTCGGGAGGTGACCCCTAAAGAAAAAGGGATATACTTGACGGTGATGAGGAATGCAATCCCACTCTATTTGAAAAAGTTGCTAGGTCCAAGTAAGGAAGCCATTAGCAAACCTCCGGACTACGATAATTCTTGTTGCATGCTTTGACCTTGAAAAGCTGAATGAGGCTGTCAAGGCTCACGAGTTAAAAGGATGAAGGCGAAATCGGCCCGGTCGCTAAATCAGTTAAGAATTCCAAACCCCGAGAAGGCCAGAAAGCCATTAACCTGGGGTCAGATTCGGGAAGCCTCCTATGCCTCGGTAGCGCTGTCAATCGGATTAATCGGCGAGAATTGGCCATACGCCGGCAGAGCCCGCCTCTGACTTTGAAAGAGCTGACAGAATCCTCCAGTAGGAATGATGATTCAGAGAAGTCTAATGTCTATGTGATGACTCAGTCCGGACAGATGAGTGTTGAACAGCCTAAGGGTGACAAAAGAAATGTCGTCTCTGAGCCGAAAATAGACAAAAGACCCTATAAGCCAGAAGCAGAAAAGCCAAACTCTGACAAGGAGGATCCGGTACTGACTCAGTTGAAGTGTACTCAGGCCAATATCTCCTTGTGGTCCCTGTTAACCTCTTCATACCCTCATAAGCTGAAACTAGAAGAAAGTTTGGCCAAGACCATGGTGCCCATAGATGTCACCCCAGATGAGGTCGTCCAGATGATTGGAAGTATCCATTACGGAAACATCATTACCTTCACTGACTTGGACCTGCCAAAGTATGGGGCTAGTCATAACGAACCTCTTTACATCACGGTCCAGTTGGAAGAACGCCGGTTGCCACGGGTATTTGTCGATGGAGGGTCTGCAATGAATGTCCTGCCAGCAAAGATGATGAACTTATTGGATCTGAAGCCCACGGATTTGAAGCCTTCTAGTCAGACTATTAAGGCCTATGACTCCACTGCACGATCAGTTTTGGGGATTGCTACTCTCAAGTTATGGTTCGGGAAAAAGGTCATGGACGTTGACTTTCAAGTGATTGACATTTTGATTTCATTTACCGCTCTGCTGGGATGCCCTTGGATCTACCAGATAAACGGGGTAGCCTCTACTCTGCACCAATGCATCAAATTTCAGTCAAGTGATGGTACTATAACCACTATTTACGGAGACAGTGTCACGGTGGAAGGAACCAGCACTGGAGATATCCCGATATTGGAAATTAAGCATGATGATGAAGGGTTTGCCTTGGCCGGATTATCTATAGCTTCTTCAAAAGCACAAGTGTGTTGCACTGACCTCACTACTACCTCCGATAAAATTCTCCCTGCCATGAGAATGATGAGAAAAATGGGTTACCTTCCGGGGCTTAGATTGGGTAAAAGACTCCAGGGTCGCAATACTATCATTGATGTAAAGGAACAGACTACCAGATATGGCTTGGGATACAAACCGAACTCTCGGGATGACAGAAAAGCTAAAGGCACAGTTCCAGGAAAATGAAGTGAAGGGGTCCATCTCCATCCCTACAGCTTGTCTCTGACCCATTACTTCACAAAAGGTGGAACCCAATATAGTGAAAGTGATTGCCAGATCTCCTTGAGGAAAACCCTTCTGGAAAACCTTGATAAAGTTAGGGGAAAACCAGCAAGTCCTATTCGGAGAATGTTCCTCGACTTACCAGACATTCATGGAGCTACCACTACCGTTCAGAACGAGTATGTCTTCAAAGGAAACCCAAGCGGTGTCAAAAAGTCAGCACTCTTCTCATCCGGGGCAATGGATTTCTCCGCCTTTGAGTTAGCTCTTCTGAAGATCAGCCAGATAGAAGCTGCCAGTAGTGAAGACAGTGAGTGGGGTTTGCAAAAGTTGTTTGATGAAGAAGCACAGATCCCTGATTTGATTGACTCAGATGATGAGGTAGTTGCTGTAATTGGAGACGGTGGTGAAGAACCTTTCGATCCCCGCACTTTGGTGACTAAGACAAAGATGCCGTTGAAGAATTGGGAGACATTCTCAGGGCCGATAGCCAGCCGATAGCAAATGATAATGGAGATTGGATTGGTACCCCGTCCTTCTCAACCCAGTCGTGTCAAACACCCTGTCATCTATACAGTTGAGTCAGGATTCTTTGAATTCCAGTCCTCTGAGTCATCCGAAGGCCTCATGCCTGAGGATTATGAACATGTAATCAATGTCATCTTTCCCCTTGCTTTGAATGAAATGACAGATCTTTCTGAGTATCCTCTTATTGCCAACTTAACAAATGATAAATTAACTCAAAACTTAACAACAGTTAATAATGAATCATTTGAACAAGATGTAAACACACTAAACGAACAATACATTAAAGAAATCTTTAAGCAGGTTACAGAAAAAGAGGAAAATCGGGCCCAAGCTGCCGAGGAGGTTTTGACAAGTGTTAACTTGGGTACTGTCGAGGAACCTAAAGAGACACAGATTGGAAGCTTCTTCCAGGGGGTTGAAAGGGACAGACTGGTGTTAATGCTCAGAGAATACATGGACGTCTTTGCATGGTCGTACAAGGATATGCCGGGGCTAGATAGTTCGATAGTAGAGCACAGAATCCCTCTAGCACCAGGTGCTAAGCCAGTGAAGCAGAAACTAAGGAAGATCAAGCCAGAGTGGTCTCTACAGGTCAAAGAAGAAATTGAGAAGCTACTGCGGGTAGGATTCATCAGAGTCATTGAATATCCGACATGGTTGTCCAATATTGTGACCGTAACCAAGGACAATGGGAAGGTGCGCTGCTGTGTAGATTTCTGGGATCTAAACAAGGCCAGCCCTAAAGACGATTACCCCTTGCCAAACATAGACATCCTGGTGGACTCCACTGCCAACTACGAAGTCAAATCCTTTGTTGACGGCTTTGCAGGCTACAACCAGATCAAGATGGCCGAAGAAGACCAAGAAAAGATGTGGGGAACTTACTGCTATACAGTAATGCCATTTGGGCTTAAGAATGTCGGGGCTACTTATCAAAGGGCAGCGACCGCTCTTTTTCATGACATGATCCACAAGGAGATTGAGGTCTACGTCGACGACATGATAATCCACTCCAAAGGCGAGGATGGGCAACACTTTGTTGACCTGCGAAAGTTCTTCGAGAGGCTGAGACAACATTCCATGAGACTAAACCCTGCTAAATGCACCTTCGGAGTGACAAGGGGAAAAGTGCTTGGGTATATGGTCACGGAGCGAGGTATCGAAGTCGACCCCCGAAAGATCAAAGCCATTATGGACATGAGGCCACCTCAAACCTGCACGTAAGTCAAAAGCTTTATGGGCAAAGCTGCGGTACATCGGCCGCTTTGTCAACCGGTTGACCACTATGTGCGAGCCCATTTTCAAGCTCATGAAGAAGAATGTAGACACAGAGTGGACCGAAGAATGCCGGGATGCCTTTGACCGAGATCAAGGCGTACTTAGTACATCCTCCGGTACTATGCCCCCACATAGACAGAAACCTCTTCTGCTCTATCTCACTTTGTCACCGATACGACAGGTTGGGGCTATGCTTGCTTAGGAGAAGAAAGACTCTCGGGTAGAAAATGCCATTTACTTTGTCGGAAGGCTGCGGGAAGTGAGCTCAATTACTCGGCATGTGAAAAGACTTGTGCGGGGCAGTGCAGGATAGTTGGTAAGGCTGAAGCATTATATGCGAAGCCCACCCTGTGAACTTGGTCTCAAAAATGGACCCCATCAAGTACATCTTCGATAAGCCTTCCCTCTTGATGCGTCTAGCAAAATGGTCCTTCTTCTTAGTGAATACGACATCAACTACGTGACCCGGAAAGGCCATCAAGGGTCAAGCATTGTCGGACCATCGGCAAATTTTCCCAATAATGAGGACCGTGGGCACGAACCCCAATTCCCGGATGAAGGGATCTTTGTAGTCGAGCACGAGAACCGATGGCGGTTTTTCTTTGATGGAGCCGCTAACAAAAGAGGAAATGGCATAGGGATGCTGCGGGTCGATCCGAAAGATGAGCACACGCCCATAGCCCTTAAGTTGAACTTCCTGCCACGAACAATGTTGCCGAGTACGAAGCTTTGCATTGCTTTGGTTTAGAAGCTGCCTTAGAGAGGAATGTCAAGGAGCTCAAAGTTTATGGAGACTCGGCCACGATCATCAACCAGGTCTCCAACAAATGGAAGACTGTGGACCCTAATCTTCAGCGGTATCATGCCTATATAGAGGAGTTATTTGGGACGGTTCGGAGAAGTGACTTTCCACTAATTTCCAAGGGAAAAGAACAGATTTGCAGATGCCCTAGCTACTCTAGCCTCCTTTGGTAGAGATTCTCGAGGAAAAGCCATAAAACCCTTCGAGTGGGTAGAAGAGAAGCCCCGACTTTACATTTGTGAAATAGACTTGGGACTGAGCCTATCAAGGAACCCTGGTACAATCAAATTTACCGGTTCCTCAAATATGGAGAGTCGGCTTTCGAGAGATGAAGAGGGCGGACCAAAAGAAGGTGTCAAAGCCAAGAGCTTACAGGCCACGAAAAGGTTGGCCTCCCATTATGTCATTTTAGGAGGCAACTGTACAAAGCGGTACCAAGGACCACACCTCTTGTGCGTCACTCAAGAAAGGGCCAGAGAGTTGATGACCGAAGTCAATGGTCCTGCGGTCCTCATATGAATGCTAGAGCCACGATGCATGTGATCCTCGAATGGGTTACTCTTGGATTTCCATGGAGACGGACTGTGTCCGGCATGTCCGAGCGTGTGACAAATGCCAACGGTTTGCCAACCTCAATCATCTTCCGCCTCATGACCTGTACTGCATGACGACTCCTTGGCCATTTGCAAATTGGGGTATTGACGTGATAGGGAAGATAGCCCTTACAGGAAGCAATGGGCATGAATTTGTACTAGTGGCAGTTGACTACTTCACAAAGTGGGTAGAGGCCAAGTCTTACAAGGTCCTCACTTCCAAGAAGGTGGCCCGGTTTATCAAGGAAAACATAATGTGTAGATATGGGGTGCCCAATGAGATCATTTCGATAATGGGTCGCACTTTGAAGGAGGCTGCGATAGGTTCTTGTCGAATTCAGAATCACTCACCACAAGTCATCCCCATACAGACCTCAGACTAACGGAGCCGTGGAAGCTGCTAATAAGACGCTCGAACGGATCATCCGAAAAATGGCCACCCGTGGTCGTGATTGGCCCGAAAAGCTGCACCTGGCACTCTGGGGCTACAGAACGTCTGTCAGAATAGCCACAGGAGAAACTCCTTTTGCCTTAACCTACGGGATGGAAGCAGTGTTACCATTGGAGTTGGAAATCCCGTCATTAAGGGTCCTCCTGGAAAACAGTGTCAACGACGTAGAATGGCTACATAGCAGGCATGATGAGTTGGCCCTGCTCGATGAAAGAAGGCTAAAAGTCATGGAGCACACCCGAGCCTACCAGAGGCGAATGGCCAGAGCATTTGACAAAAAGGTCAAGGCCAGGGACATCAAAGAGGGTGACTTAGTGTTGAAAGTGAAGCCCCCTACCAGAGACAACCCCACAGGAAAATGGGAACCCATTTGGATCGGCCCGTATGTGGTGCAGAAGATACTATCGGGAGGAGCCATGAGCTTGCAGACCTGGACGGCAATCCCTTTGTCCACCCAGTCAACGGTGATAAGCTCCGAAGGTACTATGTCTAAAAAAATAAAAAAAAAAAAATATTAGTGAAAAAAGAGTAATACCCAGCTAGGCTGAAAACCCAAAAAGGGCGGTCTAGGCAAAAAACAGGGTTGCACATAAAAAAAAAAATTCAAAAGTTCACCAGAATGAACTACGAAGACCTGAGCCCCTTAGTCTTTCTTGTAAAAGGGAAACGTAGGCAGCCATTTATGGTTCGGTCTAAACAATAAAAAAAGGGAGATTAAGTCTCCAAGAAATGCGTCCTAAACAATAAATAAAGGGCATTCAAGTTTTCATAAAACGGGTCCTAATCAATAAGACATCTGAAATTTCCATGAAATTGTGTCTTGATTAATTTCTTAGATAATATCTCTTGTTCATTACAAGTTAAAAACTTCTTGATGAGTTCAAGCACGGTCTACTCTTGACTCTACTAACTTGCTACAAAGATCTAAAATACAATAAAATGCCTAATAAACTACTGTGTTTGCAAAATGGCAATAAGGGAATCCTAAGAAAAGATCTGTCAGCTGTCATTCACTGAGTCTTATTTGGTCTTCTTCCCTTTACCTCGACCCCGTCGAGTTTTCTTTCTCTTCTTCTCCATGATGTCGGTCTCCCTCATCCCGATCTCTGGTATCCTCACTGGAGCCTCCATTAAACCCGTGTCAATAAGTGCCCATCTCAATATGGGCACGAGTCCGCACTTCCTCCCTCTGAGCCTCAGTCAAGGGAGCGACTTCAGAAAGCCTCTTATATCGAGCCTCCATATCTTTGATAAGGTCACCCGACTGGTTATGGTGACTCGCCTTAGCTTCAGTCTCCCTCAGAGTCTTATTCGAGTCACAGTCAGCCCCCAATAAAGCCTGATGCCTCTCTCCCAATATGACCTGAGTCGCTCCCATCTCCCTCTCGTACCAATCCAAGTAGACCGTAGTCAAGATGGTACTCTTCCTGCTCCTGAGGATAGCCCTGGGTGGGAAAACGGTGTATGTCCAAGCCCTCGAGAAGAATGAGAAGCTGACTGGATCTCTCATATCTAATGGCACCACCTCCATAGTACGGATGTCCTCCCAATCGCCCAATGGCTCCTGTAAGGCCCCGAACTGCCTGGATACCAAGCAGGGTATGTAGAAGGATGACCAGCAGAACCCTGGAACCCTCACTATATAGGACTCTTGAAATGTCCTCCTGGTCTCCAACCTCCAGTAAGGTACCCACCAGCGAATATCCGAAGTGGATAACCTAGCCATCATCAGCTCCCAGTCACCTTGGTCCTGCTGTCGAGGTAAACCCCTCCGGGAAATCACCCAAGGGCACTGAGTCGGCAAAGCCCCTGGCAAAGCCCCGAGCCTCTCCTGCAGCCACAAAGTCAACATGGCCGGACTCCCAGACCTCATGAAACGGTCTCCTCTAGCCATCCTATCGATACCATGCAGGGTCTCACCAAAAACCAATGGGACAATGTCCTTCCCAGCCCTGCAATCCCTAACCATGTCCAAGAGACCACCATGATAGATCCCCACGACTCAGCGGTGAACAGAGAAGAGAATATGCAGAGGATAAAGGCATCCATAGTCACCATGGTCGTAGCCATATCCGGAGACCCGAACCTGCCCGGGATATCAAAAAGGTCAATCCTGTCCGGAGCTATCATCATCCCCTCAGCCTCTCCCAGAGATATGTGCAGAAAAGATGCAAGCTTTGCCGCCACCGGCACATCTTCGATCAGAGGAATCGATATAGCCTCAATTTTTGGACCCCCAATCAAGGCTCAGAAGTCTTCATAGGTTGGGACAATCTCATTGTAAGAAAAGGAGTAAACGTGTCTCCGGACGTCCCAAAACCTTGCTGCTGCTCTCAAAAGGTCCCAATCGGGCGGGAGATCCCTCAAATGCCATAAAGATTTGATCTTGAATGAAGAATCAAACAGCCCCTTGTGAGATTGAAAGTTATATCTCACCCAAGATTGAAGATCGGATAGAAAGCGGTCTCTTTTCCCCCTTTGCAATCTGACAGGCTTCTCCATTGCAAGATGATCAAAGTTGACGTCTTTAGGCCAAATATGTGCTCTGGGAACAGTTGGGACAAGTCTAGAGTGAAAATGAAATGAAATGGCCAAGCCTTGATTTTATTTTGAAAAAGACCGATCTGCATTAACCGTAAGCTGCACGACCTCTTTTGCTCCAGAGACCAGACCGCACGGCTTCATTTGCCTGATGTGGAAAACAAATCTGCAGCAACCAAGTTGCTGCCCAAAGGGAGTTTTCACCCCACTTTTCCAACAAAAACCTGTACAAAAACATATTCAAACACTAACCATGCAGTTATGTGTCATCACAAATCATTTTGGCCTAGTTTCAGCCCCAATTCCAAGCAAAACCGCCCGAGGCTCAAGTAATATGTAAATTCATAAAGCATAAATTTAAAAAGCAAATAAAACATTAATACATTGTTTTCGCCCCATCGGCGCCCAAATAAAGCAAAAAATAAACAAAATGTGCATAAAACTGTTCATTGTTTGTTTTTTCCTCCTAAATCGATTCTAGAGACCTCCTAAGCCTCCGACTCCTCGTCGTCGCTACTCAGCTCGTAGAAGCTAGGATCCCTCATCAAATCCTCACTGTCGCTCACATCAGAAAGATGAACATTCACATGTTCATACTCCGCCAGATGCTCCAGGATGCCGGCATTGGGTCCCCGTCCCCGAGGCATGGCGCTAGAGGAGTACTCTGAAGCCGATGAGGTGGATGCCGTGCCCCCTACATGCCTCCTTTTGCGCACAGGCTCCTACACATTCGATGCAGCCTTTGAAGCGCAAGCCAGCTTCTTCAAAAGGGACCGGCATACATCTTTCCAGCCCCTATTCTGCCTGACCAAGCCATCATAAGTGCGAGCTGGAACCTGAGAAAAAGAGAAGGAAATCTCAAAAAATCTTGAAATTGCAAAAAAGCAAAGAAGTCTAAAAAAGGGAAAAGACCCTAAAAGTGTACTCACAGTGCTGTCTGGCGGCAGAGTATACTGGGGCTCCCTAGTATCGGGGACAGGTATCCTGAACCTCCTCGGTACCCCATTGACCACATAAGAGAGATGAGCAGGAGGCATCGGCGGGTCAGTAGGCTCGGCCTCCCCATACCCCTGAGTGACATCCAGCTTCACTAGCTTCTATGGCGTCTTCAATCGCTGCTCCACAAAAGTAGTATAAGGGGTAGCCATGTCAAAATACTCCTCAGCTGCTACACCTGCCTGATATCTCGCTATCTCATCTGTCGGCCAATCCCTGGGCTACAGCATCCGTGCTGGAGGATCATGAGGGGTAATGGCATCCAATGGAGGGATATGGCCATGCTGCCTAGAGAAATGGTCCCCCAGATAGATGACATCACATGTCAGCCCAGTCAACCACCGTCTCTGTCTCGTCGCCTCCACGGCCTCTCCTAACAAAATCTCTAGATACCTCCCCCAAGGGTAGAAATCCACTCCGTCATGCCCATTCCTGTTGATGACTGGTCTAACCATCTTGTAATCAAAGGTGATCCGGGTCTTCTCGGTGAACTTGTCTCTCGCATCTCCCCTCCAACGGATCATAGCGGGAAAGATGGTAGCATCGCTCTGCTGGTTCCAAGGAAAGAACCTGATCACCTCGCAAAACCAGACCTGCATGTTCAAAACATCAAAAGAGTCATTTTCTCTCATAAAAGTCTCAAAGACAGAAAAGAAAAGAGAAAGGAAAGAAGGTGAGAATACCTCAAGAGCAAAGGAGAAGCAATCCATAGAAGCAGCCTTATTCCGACTGTACATGTCCAGGGAGAAGTAAAGCTCTGCCAATCCGGCCTCGCCCCAAGAGACCGTCCCAATCCCATCAACATCCTCCAAGGAGTCAAGAAGGCAAGTCATAGCCAGCGTCCCAGAATTGGCAAAAATGGTGACTGACAGCATCAACCACACAAAGGCCCTCGCAAGCTGGTGGGCAGTCACCTCATTAGCGAAATCCACGCATGCGGTTACGGGATCGCCACCTCAACATTCCTAGTCTCCATCCCGAGCCCCTTAGGAATAAGCTCAAACCTAACCAAAGCTCTAAACTCCTCCGCCGTGATATGGTTCCTCCAGGTCACAGGCCTCCCGGTGAACTGTAAGCCAGTGATAGCAGTGAAATCTGCAGGCATCACTGTTAGCTCCCCCCAGCTAAGGTGAAAGCTGTGGGTGGTGTCCCACCAGAACTCCGAGAGGGCCTGGATCAAGCCCTTACTCTTTGAGGTAATGTGAATACCTCTGCCGATAGCCTCAATAAATAAATCCAGGCCGGTAGCCCTCACTAGCTGCTTGGGGTTCACCCCATCCTTCTCAAAATTAGGCATCCTCTCCCATAGTCTCACTGTAATCTCGGAAGGCCCCCTAGACTTGTTCTCCTGTAGACAAGCACAGCAAAAGAAATGTGTCAGTCCTTCACCTCATTTCAAAAGCATGCAATATATTCAAAAGTGCACATGTTTTCAAAAGAAAAGCATTCACAAATTTTTTTTTCTAGCATCCTATGCATAGAAAACGTGTCTTTCATCACTTGAAACACATCGTGTCAAGCACATTTTTCTCCTAAGCACAAAATCCCAATTTTCAAAATTATTTGCACATAAGCATTAATTTTTTTCTCAAAAAATGGCATGCATGAATCCTTTTCATCATCCAAAATCCCGTTTTATCATCCATGATCAAAAATTGACCTAGTTCTAGCACATGCAAGGACTCCGTCACATCTTAGACAATTATTTTCTCAATTTATTTTAAAAAAAGAAAATAAAAAAAAATGGGTCATTCTCATTATTTCTTAAGAAAATTGCACATGCATGATCGTTAATCTTCTTAGCCTCATAGGTTAATCATTAATATTCCAAAATCATCATCAAAAATCCTAGGAAAATTCGAGAAATTCCTAAAACTTGAGTCAAGCCCTAGAATCAATCAAAATTCAATCAAAATCGATAGAATCGAGCAAATTAAGAATGCTTACCCCAACCGATTGAGGATTCGTCGATTTGTGCTCCCTCCTGCCGGGATAAAGTTCCGATGGAGGCGTAAGGAAGTCATACTTCCTCTCCGTGCGAACGAGCTCTTTCCTCCTCCTTCGAGCGGCCTCGGAGATGTTCCTCCTTGCTTGCCTTGGCATAGGATTCCCCTCCGGATCCATTTCCATCAATAGAAGCAAGGGATTGAAGGATTTTTTGAAGAAATTCTCTCCCTCCCCTCTCTCTTCCTCGGCAACAGATGGGCGGAAACAATGCCCAATGCCCGTTCAAATATGATTTTAAATAATCTGGAAAAATCAGACTTCTGGCCGTGCGGCCTCTTTTGCCCCCGTCTCATGCCGGACGGCTTCTTTTGACCTGAGAAAAAATTACAGTTTTGCCCCTGGACTTCCCACTTGGGCATATAATTCCTGTTATCCTTTAACTAGGATAACGTCGTTTTCCAAAAGATATCCATTATCTCCTAAGCAAATAGACTTTCCTCCCCAGTCGCCTCCGTTACTTCCGTTATAACGGAATGACGCTAGGTGACAACCTCCAAATTGTCAGAACTCTAAACTTTAGCTACCTCTATCACGAATAGAGAAATACGCTCAAGTTCTCCAAACTTAAGCTACCTCTATCACGAATAGAGAAGTACGCTCAAGTTCTCCAAACTTTAGCTACCTCTATCACGAATAGAGAAGTACGCTCAAGTTCTCCAAACTTTAGCTACCTCTATCATAGATTGAGAAGTATGCTCAAGTTCTCCAAACTTTAGCTACCTCTATCACGAATAGAGAAGTACGCTCAAGTTCTCCAAAATTTAGCTACCTCTACCACAGATTGAGAAGTACGCTCAAGTTCTCCAAACTTTAGCTACCTCTATCACAGATTGAGAAGTACGCTCAAGTTTTCCAAACTTCAGCTACCTCTATCTCCTCGATAGTGACGTAAGCTTTAGTCACCTCAGGTGACAACCTCCATTAATTGTCAAAACCTCAAGGATCCTAGACATCGTTCCTAACTATCTAGTGATGCTTGAACTACGGTCAAGGCTTGATTCCTCCGGGATACGTAGGAAGCCTTTTATAAAGGTCCAGACATCCGACCGTAATGGTTGCCCTATTCTATCACCGCTCCTCAGTGGTGAGGCAGCCTTTCATAAAGGTCCAGCCATCAGACCACATTGGTCACCCCTTTGTCATTCATCACTCCTCAGTGGTGAAGTAGCCCCTCATAGAGGTCCAGATATCCGACCACGTCGGTCACTTCTAGCATATCCCCAGTAGGATCAATCGCTTGACCTCCTAGGTCACTTTCTCTTCTATTTTCCCAGCAAGAGACCAGTTTTCTCTTCACCATTCCCCTACGGATCTTGTTCTGAACTACGGCCTGGCTTGATTCCTCCAGGATACGTAGGTAGCCTACTTTAGGTTCAGCCAATTCGTCACATATGACACCCCTTTCCCCAGTGGATATCTATTCTGAACTACGATTATGGCTTGATTCCCACTTGGGATACGTAGGTAGCCTTCCAAAGGTTCAGCCACTCGACCACCTTGGTCACCTAATCCATCTCGGCATTTGCCAGATCGGATCCTTTTCTATCGATAACCCCACTCGCCCTGCAAGTGACGTTGCCGAGGGGCTTCTGTAAGTACCCAAATCTGGCTCATGCCTTCTGGTTAAGTTTTCCGGCAATTCCCCGGACTTTCCTAAAGTCCGGGAGCAATTCCGAAACTGTTCCGAACCTTCCAAGGGCTGAAGGGACTGCTTTAAAATAAAAGAGCACGTTTTCCTTGTATTTGGTATCCTTCTAGAAGTGCCACCTTGCATGATTCTAGAAACATGCTGAGTCATACAGGATAATGCCGCACGGCTGCATTAGGAGGGACCTCCTGGTCGCACGACTTCATTGGTCTTATCCAGACTGCCTATAAATAGAGCCCTCCTCTACCCATTTTGAAACAACACATATACGAATTTCTAGCACCAAAAACTCTATTCAAGCACTACTGCGAAAATCCAGGAAGTTGAAGAGTGCCAAGAAGCCACCTCCCTCCTCCTTGAAGCCTTCCAAGTTGGTCCATCCACTAGGCAAGATCCAAAGAAGAAGAGGTCACCACCATTGGTAACCTCTCACCCCCTTACCTTGCATCATACTTGTTTATGTGATATAATTGCTCCTTGCATTCATATATTGCTATTATCTTGCTTGGGACTTGGTATTTGTTATTAAAGATCCTATCTTTATTCATATAAATCATACCCCCTTTTCCCTTTGCATCCTTTGCATGAAATAAGCATCCTTTGCTCATAAAAATGTAATCTTTGCATCAAAGGTGCATCCTTTGCACCTAAAAATCTATTCTTGACATAAAAATGCATCCTTTGCACTAAAAATCATGTCTTTATAATCAAAGTAGCATCCTTTGCTTTCAAGATGTAGTCTTTATGCATCCTTTGCATATAAAATACTACTTTTCCACATAAAAATGCATCCTTTGCATTAAAAAATTGTTTCTTTACATAAAAAAGCATCCTTTGCAAATCAAAGAGCATTCTTTGCACCAAAAAATGTCATCTTTTCACTAAAAATGTCATTTTTAATACGCATTCCCCTAATCCCCAATTGGTACTTGATGCAACCTTCGGAACGGACCGGTGTAAAGATCCTATCTTTACATCGTTTCTTCCATTAAAGGTGCCACAATCTCTTTATAAAGGGATAAACCTTGAACCTATATCTCCGATTATCGCTTGAGACGAGCATGATAGCTCCAATATAAGCTCAATCATCTCAAAGTGTAGGATTGATGGGCTAAGGACACTCCTTTTCTAAAGAACCCCATTTTGGACTATAAAAGAGAGTCCTTCTCTCGATCACGCAAGACCCAAGGTCAAATAGCGATGATCACAAGTCCAAGATGAGGACGGGATCAAAGTCCCGAACACATAAAAATCCAAGGAATCCCGAGCGACAACCAACTAAATGGTTTGTACGTCCGGAAGACAACATGGAACATTCCCCCCTCTCTTTTCAACACATGCACACAAGAAAGCACACAAGCAAGCACAAAAAATGGAATCTAGGGAGACTTGCTACGGCAAGGCACCTTGGGTGAACGACGATCCGTTCTACCCAAGGGGTAACTTAACCTACGTTCTTCCCAAGGGGTAACTTAACCATCGGTTTAATTTGAAAAACGGAGTCACCACGCCATTTTGATTTCCTCAAAACTTTGAAAAAAAGGATTTGGGTCCGGAGGTTAAGTTACCCTTTGGGAAGAACGGATCGTCGTTCACCCAAAGAGCCTTGCCGAAGCAAGTCTTCCAGGATCCGCTTTTCATACTTGCCTTAGTGTTTTCGTGTGTGGGATGTGTGTTTTGAAAAGGAGGGAATGTTCCAAGTGGTCTTCCGGACGTATAAACCATGAGTTGGTTATCACTCGGGATTCCTTGGATTTTTATGTATTACGGACCTTGGTCCCGTTCTCATCTTGGACTTATGATCTTCATGATGAGACCTTGGGTCACATGTGATCAAGATAGGGACACCGTTTTAGAGTCCAAGGATGAGACCCTTTAGAAAGGAGCGACCTTTGCCTATCAATCCTACATCTTGAGACGATTTGGACTTTTCGGGACATTTATGCTCGTCTCAAGTGATGATCGGAGATATGTGGCTAGGGTTCATCCTTTTCTAAAGGAGAATCCGTCTATGGCACCTTTAAGTGACAGAAATGATGTAAAGATGGGACCTTTACACCATCTCGTTCCAAGAGATGCTCCAAGTACCAAGGGGGACTAGGGGAGGGGTATAAAGATTGGATCTTTATGCTCATTCTATGCCTTTTTGTGCCTTATGAAGGTCACTAGGCAATCCTAGGAGAGAGATCCAACTATGAGGGACATGGGGGATGCATGTTTAAGCTAAAGATGCCATTTTAATGAAAAAGATGACATTTTTAAGTGCAAAGGATGCTACTTTATGCATAAAGATGACATTTTTTGATGCAAAGGATGCTATTTTGATGCAAAGGATGCTACTTTGTATACAAATATGATATTTCAAGTACAGATTGATATGAGATTATAACTTGGAAAAGGTAAAAATCAGATTACAGCTGAAAAGAGGGAGTCTCTGCATACAGGCATGTTGTGTCGCGTGACACAGGACTTGCATGGCAAGTTGTGTCGCGTGACACAAGTAGTCATTTGCAGAAACTCTTACAGTTGAGGTTTACATACACATTAAGGCAATAATATGGCCAAGTTGCATCACAAATAGATCTCAGATAACATGCATGTCAATAATGAACACTTTGAGAGGGCATGTATATGTGGGATCCACACTCTTCTCTAGTGTTTATGCAAAACTATGTCAAAAATGATTCGATTACATTTGATGATATACAAAACAACAATTGATCTATGAGATCTGAGGCTAAAATAGATATGCAATGATTAAATCTCAACTATTACATCACATTTAAGGCTATTTAGTTGATTAAACTACACATGTTTAAAAGAGAGAGAAATAGAGAGGAAGGGAGCGTTACCCTTGAAGATTCACGACTCATATATCAAGTTAGATATAGGAGCCTTCAAACATCAACCTCTGGAGCTGATATCAAGCTTTGATTCAAGGAGAATCGTTGATTTTATGTAGGTCTATGAAATGGGTGTTGGATTGATTGAATGGGGAGTGTATTGTGAGAATTAGTGTGTGTTTTAGAGGGTATGGGAGGAGAGATACTAATTCCTGAGAGTATTTTGGCTGAGTGACGCCAAGGAGTGGAAAAAGGGTTCCTTTTAATGAGAGGTGTAGGCCTCTATTTATAGCTACATGGGAGTGGCATGTTCTGTCGCACGGCTGAACAAGCCATAACCGTTTTCCTTCTAGAAACATGCAAGGTGGTAGATTCTAGAATTTGTCATGGTAAGTTGTGTCGCACGGCTGAACAAGCCTTATCCATTTCCCTTCTAGAAACATGCAAGGTGGCAGATTCTAGAAGGCCCCTTTCCAGCGAGGTCCTGTATGGAATTTTGATTCCTAGCAGGTCCTACCTTACTTGGAAAGCTTGGGAAAGTTCCCGAATTGCCCCTCGAACTTTATGAAAGTTTGGGGAATCGCCAGGAATTTTAACCGGAAGGCATGAGCCAGATTTGGGTACTTACAGCGATGCGTGATTTTTTCTCTTTTTAACATCTTTTTGAGTCGCCACCTATATTATTCGTTTGGAAACATAGAAAAACCATTTTGAAATAGATTTTGGGTTCGGGGCTTAGGTTATGGAATGGGAAGGTCAAGGAGCACCCATTCCACCCAATCCGGAGATCGGTCTTGCTAAAGAAAAGAGAGGTTTTCAAAGAAGGAGAAGATTTTAAATAATAAATAAAATAAAGATCCATTTAACGATGTTAAACGAAATATAGGATCGATTGCTTCGATACCATCCCCATGATTTGGGGAGGCTCTAGGCGAATCCTAGATTCGATGTATTTATACCACTCTAACAATCAATTAGAAAGGAAAGAAAGATTACCTTGCCTGGGGTAATTCGGGCAGAGTTTCGACTCAAGTTTAGAGTCTAACCTTGACACGGAAAGAGCTTCGACTCAATCCTTTGATTCGAGCTACGATGTTTGTTTATCAACAAGGTTGACAAACAAACTTTTTGGTGATTTTAGGGGTGATTTACATGAATCTTTCAGGGAGAGAAACCAGTAAATGTGGGGGTTTTTACTTGGGATTTCAGGCTCTTAAATACTGAAAGTCTTCAGGTATTTATAGGTGTTGGAGAGGTGTTGAGGATGAGATCAAACACCTTGGGAAGGTTCCAGAATCCAAACTTCATTGGTTGGCCGGATGGATAAAATTTTATCCCGAAAAGAGGTTGAAATCGATGAGGAAACTGTTATCTGCAATATGCACAACTCCTTTATCTCGCTCGAGACACGCTATTCTGCGTGAGATATGACAATCTGTGGACAATTCTGCCCTTCCCTCGTTATCTCGTATGCAGTTTAGTCCCAAACTAACGGTCGTTAGCCAAAACTTAACGAAACATGATGAAATGGTGGATTTATACTTCTTGACTCAAGGCGAGACTTAGAGCAGTATAAATGTGCTCCGATGGGTTCAGAATGGGGTGTCTACAGAGCCCATCATCGACAAGTCTTATGGAAGAAGTCATGTCGACGATAGAAAAGACATCATTCTGAACATCGGGATGGTCGGGCCGCACGGCTTCCTACGTATCTCTATCGGAGAATCAGACCATAACGTAGTTCGACTCCAAAACACGAAAAGGCTGCTTTAGGTATTTTGAAAATCATTTTTGGAAATTGAGGAGATTTTGTTTTGAAAAGGTAAATTCATATTGAGGAATCAAATCAAGACCTAATTCTGAATATACTTGTCTGTCTGAAGATTCGCATGTCTGGGCTCCGAACCTGCGGGGAAATATGTTAGAAAACAAAGTTTTACCTGTCCGGTCCTTTGCATTCAAATGATTTGTCTTTTGAGACTGAAGTGAGGTGACGATCCTGGCGATTCGGGACCGAACTTTTGTTGGTGACGATCCTGGTGATTCAAGACCGAGCTTTTGTTTAGGTGAGTATTTGACATACTGACCCTAGATGTTTGACACACCTAATTGGTGACGATCCTGACGATTCGGGACCAAGCTTTTGTTGAGGTGACGATCCTGGCTATTCAAGACCGGGCTTTTGTTGGGGTGACGATCCTGGCGATTCAAGACCGGGCTTTTTTTGTTGGTGAGTACTCGACATACTACCTGTACATGCTTGACACACCTAATTGGTGATGATCCTGGCGATTCAAGACCGAGCTTTTTTGTTGGTGAGTACTCGACATACTACCTGTAGCTGCTTGACGCACCTAATTGGTGACGATCCTGGCGATTTAAGATCGGGCTTTTTTGTTGGTGATGATCCTGGCTATTCAAGACCGGGCTTTTTTGTTGGTGAGTACTCGACATACTACCTGTAGATGCTTGACACACCTAATTGGTGACGATCCTGGCGATTCAGGACTGAGCTTTTGTTGGTGTATGCTTGACGCAATGCACTTGACGTGATATATGCTTGATGCGAGAAAGATGCTTGACACTTGAAGAGATGCTCGACACACTTAATTGGATGCATTGATATATGGTAAGCAAAATCCAAACACTCAACATGTTTGATCTGAAAGTAGGCACTTGACGTGCTTTACGCACTTTAATTCCTGCAAGAGGGTTAGTTAAAGCATTTGCATAACAACATATATTCACTTAAGCATTTGTTTGTTCAAGACGATCAATGTTCACTCGACTCCAAGAATCAGCGGGGAGAATGAGTTCTATTATGTGGGAATTGAAAATCGGTTATGTGATTTAGATTTTGGTTCAGAAGACCAACTCGTGAGGTTCATCTAAAGATCGAATGAGACAATCGTCTAATAGGATTCCGTTGAGATAACCCAAGTTCAATGCTGAGGTTCAGGATACTTCAAGGATTTTTCGTTGTCGTAGGACTTTTCCATCGTCAAGCCTCTAAGTTTTTCATGTGATGATCATTGGCTGAACAAGGTCTAAACCACTCCAATGGCTTTTGCTATGTAGAACTTATGCTGCCTAATCCAAAGCACGTATTTTCCAAGGCTTCTCTTGACACCAAGCCCCAAGACTTCTTATATGTTGTAGATGACTTCGTGAACATGCTTGTGAGGCTGTGTAAATTGAAGAAGGATCTCCTCCTTTTTCCCTTTGAATTTTTTTTCTTTAGTGACGCACCCTGGTTTTTGCCTAGACCGCCCTTTCGGGTTTTCAATCTAGCGGGCTTCTCTTTTGCATCTTTTGTTTTTATGCTCTGACTTTTGTCTAGGTTGCTCATTACGAGTTTTCAACCTAGCGAGCCTTTTTTTTTAATAGTATGTGTATACGAAGAGAACTCAGTTGGAAGAATCTCATTAAGGAGAAAGATGAGATCTTAGGTTTAGTTGAGGAGAGACGGACTCTATTTTTTTGAAAGGTGATCCAAGTATTAACTCTTTTTTTGGGGGAGTATATTCTCTAATGATGAGAGTGAGAAGCAAAGGTGAAAGTTCCTAATGCAGATTTGATTATTTTGAATATTTGAAGTAGTGATTGACTGGGGGAGGAAAGGTTAGGAAGCCCCAGTCTTGATGCTTGAATTTCAAGAGTGTGTATGGGAATGGCTAAGAGGAAGCCCCTAAACTCAACAAAGAACGATACATGGCTCAAAGGTCTAGAAAAGTAGTTCTACCTTTAATGGACCTTGCATCATCTAGAAATTTCTTAACGAGTTTAAAAAGAAAGCCAATCATTAGTACGACTTAAGGCTAAACATTTCTCTTTATGGATTGATGTTGAAAGTCTTCTTCATTTGCGCTGCCATTCAGGCTTCATGGTAAGAGGATATTGAGGAATCCTCTTTTCTTCGTAGGTATCACTTGACTCTTCTTCTTTGTGGGAGAGTCCTTCTTGTCTTTGTTGAAATTCCATCTTTGTTGTGGGGTAATGAAGGCTTGAGAGTTTTTTTTTCCTAGGACAATTTGAGGAGTTTCGGCCTAGCGAGCTTTTTATTTATTTTTGTACTCTCAAAGCCTTGAATTGAGTAGCCCCACTCTTCTTGGGATGAATGTTGATAGCAGCGCCTTTGGCTTCCTTCGTTTGTTAACCTTCGACTTTCAACAGGAGTAATGTTTAGCCTTAAGCCTTCTTAGGATAGTTTTCATTTCAAACTTGTTTAGAAGTTTCTATTTTTCGTGATGATTGAAGGAATCAGGGTCCACTATTCGGCATGGATCAAATAATACTAATAAAGAAAAACAACTCTTGGGAAAGTGTTTAGGATAAATAGATAACTTTTATTGATAAGGAAATTTGAAACAGACTCGATAGTTCACTTGACACAAACTAGAGAGGAGAGAGATGAACTAGAATGACAGAACGACTCTTCGAGAACAAACTAGGAAGTTGTTCTAATCTATTTTTTTTTCTTTTTTTTCAAAGGAAAAAGGGAGGGGACAATCGGAGCCCCAAGGTGGTGATGCTTCAGTTGATCTTGCCGGCTTCATACAAGTCTTGGATGGTATCCCTCAAATTATAGCAATTGTTGGTGTCATGACCATTAAACTGATGGTAATCGCAAAATTTGTCGTGGTCCCAATCTTCTCTCATTTTCTTAGGATGATAGTCTTCCATTGGCTTCAATTTTCCTTGGCCTACTAGATCATTGAACATTTCCTTAAGAGTAGTCTCACCAAAATCATGATAGGTACGACCGGTGCTCCCCTTTGTTGGAAAATTCTCCCTTTCTGAATTCTTTCTAAGACGGATCAATTCATCAATTCTAAGGCCTGATTTATGGAGTTCGAGAAAACTAGGGAAGTAATTGCCGGCAAGCTTCTCTTGGTACTCTTCACGGAGACATTGAAGTAGGATATGAATTTGTTCGTCTAGGCTTGGCCTATCAACGATTTCAGTCAGTTTGATCCTCCATCTTTTGACGAAGTTTGCGAATGATTCATTTGAGAGTTGCTTGGTTTGCTCGAGGTCCCTTCTAGTAGTGCGGTAAGTAGAGTTGTCCTCAAATTGCTTTTAGAAGGTAAGACTGGCGAGTGGCCAATCAAGCCTTGTAGAGAGTGAAAGAGTCATGTACCAATCTCTAGCGGCACCATCGAGAGTTTTAGGGAAGCATTGAACTAGCAAGTTGTCATCGACACCCATAGGTAGCATGGCCCAAGAGTAGGTTTCCAGATGGATTTTAGGGCAAGTAGCGCCATTGAATTTCGCAATGTCGGGTGTTTTGTACTTTCTAGAATGTTTTGACATGGATTGACGAAGGGTTTCATAGTTAATAGAGAGCGAGGCTCCCTTTCTCACATCGAGGGATGCAAGTTTCTTTTCTAGCATTGCCATGGTAAGGGGTTCGTCGTTGCCTTCTTTCTTGGAAGCATAACTCTCATTGTCAGATGAGGAAGATGATGAGCTAGACTCATACACCTTTTTCTTGTGCTTGCGGTGGCTTTTAGCCTTCTTAGTGTATGATATTTCATTATCGGAAGAAGTCCCATTCTCTTTCTTCTTTGAGCTTAATTCGGCCAATTTTAGTTTCATGGCTCGGAGTTTGTCAACCATGGCTTTCATTTCCCCGGCATGGATTCTCCTTTCAAGTTCTAATTGGGCCTTTGTTTCATCATCTCGGGCTTGTAGCATTTCTTCATATAGAGCCCTTTGATCCTCAACTTCCTTCTTGAGTGCTTCAAGATTCATCATGTCGGAAGGAAATTGAAATGCTACCGTTGGAGAGGTAAGGGAGCTTGACGACCAGATATGAACTAGAGGTAACCCAACGAAATGCTTTTAAAATTTTATCCCCAAACGATCCTAGATGGAGAAAAGGGTGATGGTTAAAATTACCTCACGAGCAATTTTTTTGAAGTTTTATTTTTATTAGAGACGGAGTTTTGACTCAAGGAGGGAGCGCACATCGATTATCAATCACAAACACACATTCTGCAAATAAAGTCCCGCGCGAGACAAGGTTTCCTCGCACGCGATAACCATTCGGAGAGATGAATTTTTCCTCTTTTTATTTCCTAAATTCATGGTCGGACGGACAAAGATCCGTTTTCTATCTTGTATCCTAGGTAAGTCTTGCAGGTATACGTAATTCGAACCAAACCTAGGGACTCGGTAATTGACCATTCTTTGTAAAATAAGGCCTGTAAAATCATTTTTCGAGAAGGATTTTTTTTTCTTTTAAAGGGACTTCCGAAAGGGTCATTTCGAAGGGACTTTTTCATTTTCCGAAGGGGCTTTTTCGAATCCTTTCTCGATAGTCAATTTTACATTAGCTTTATTTTGGTAAAAAAACAAGAAAGATTACCAAGTCAAAATCGACCCGTCACGGAGTGATCCTAGAAAATATACTACATGATATGTGGCAATGCAGGGCTGGAAGACTAGGCTCCCCGCGATATGACAATCTAGGTGGATTGAATACGCGGAGTGGGATGATCCAACTTCGGAGAGACCGGCGACTAGGTGGTTACCGTCATCCGTCCTTAGTGTGGGTCCCGGGTTTATAGAGGGCATGTAGTGCAATGACAGATATGATATGAGTGCGCATGTGTGATAGTCAATCTAGGTGATAGATAAAATAGAGAATTGTTTTTTGAAAAATAAAAAAAAAACAAATAGTGGCCACACCAAATGGTTGCCTACGTTTCTCCCAATTAGGAAGACTCAGACCATCGTAGTTCCAATTAATGAGAGAGAGAGAGGGAGAGAGAAGAATACATTAATTACAACTCCCGAATCCCCAATGGACCGGACTTTAATAAAATAAAACCCAATCACATGCAGTTTATAAATAACAATCAATTATTTAAACTAAAATACGGATTCGAGTTTGACATCTTAAGGGAGGCCTTAAGTTGAGGGAACTCTGCAGATAATGAATTCTGGGATCCCCCTTGCATGTTCGACTCTTGTCTTGGACCTCTAGACGAACAGGGAAAACCAGAATACACCTGATTACCGAAGCGATATCTCGCGCGTGACAGGATGTCTCGTGCGAGATATGCCTGGTCTGGATAAAAAAATTGAATTTATATATTTTTTTGAAAACCTCTCTTTTATTTTTAACGCAAGTTTAAGCCTCTTTATATTTACAGTCCCCAGCGGAGTCGCCACTGTAACGATGCGTGATTTTTTCTCTTTTTAACATCTTTTTGAGTCGCCACCTATATTATTCGTTTGGAAACATATAAAAACCATTTTGAAATAGATTTTGGGTTTGGGGCTTAGGTTATGGAATGGGAAGGTCAAGGACCACCCATTCCACCCAATCCGGAGATCGGTCTTGCTAAAGAAAGAGAGGTTTTCAAAGAAGGAGAAGATTTCAAAATATAAATAAAATAAAGATCCATTTAACGATGTTAAACGGAATATATGATCGATTGCTTCGAGACCATCCCCATGATTTGGGGAGGCTCTAGGCGAATCCTAGATTCGATGTATTTATACCACTCTAACAATCAATTAGAAAGGAAAGAAAGATTACCTTGCGTGGGGTAATTCGGGCAGAGTTTTGACTCAAGTTTAGAGTCGAACCTTGACACGGACAGAGCTTCGCCTCAATCCTTTGATTCGAGCTACGATGTTTGTTTATCAACAAGGTAGACGAACAAACTTTTTGGTTATTTTAGGGGTGATTTACAGGAATTTTTCAGGGAGAGAAACCAGTAAATGTGGGGGGTTTTTTACTTGGGATTTCAGGCTCTCAAATACTAAAAGTCTTCAGGTATTTATAGGTGTTGGAGAGGTATTGAGGATGAGATCAAACACCTTAGAAAGGTTCCAGAATCCAAACTTCATTGGTTGGCCGAATGGATAAAGTTTTATCCCGAAAAGAGGTTGAAATCGACGAGGAAACTGTTATCTGCAATCTGGAGAACTCCTTTATCTCGCGCGAGACACGCTATTCCGCACGAGATAAGACAGTTTGTGGACAATTCTTCCCTTCCCTCGTTATCTCGTATGCAGTTTAGTCCCAAACTAACGGTCGTTAGCCAAAACATAACGAAACATGACGAAATGGTGGATTTTTACTTCTTGACTCAAGGCGAGACTTAGAGCGGTATAAATGTGCTCCGATGGGTTCAGAATGGTGTTTCTACACCCTGTCGAATAGGGAACTTAATAATCCCTGTCGACTTTGTTGTCCTAGAAATAGAAGAAGACCAAGAAAATCCTGTCATTTTAGGAAGACCATTTTTAGCCACCGCAAGCGTAATAATAGATGTAAAAAATGGTACCTTCTCTCTTAATGTTGGAAAAGAAAAGGTTGTGTTTAATATGCAAAATAATATCGAGGACACTTTTCCAGAAAAAGTTGAAAGTTCAAAACCTAAAGATCAAACGATAAAACATGGAATAGTTGAAAAATCTTTATATTGTAATAAAATTGTGTTTGATTATTGTGCTTGTCCCGATACTAACCATGCAGCAGAAAAACTCGAAAGAGTAAAAATGCCAAATAAGAAAAGCACTTCAAAATACCGAATGTGCAAAGATTATAGGCAGCTTACTCCACCGAGAAAAAGTACGGGATGGAGAATGTGTACAAACTCAAACACTCCGGAAGGTATGCAATGGCGAATTGTCAGAGGCAATAGGCCACCACAATATCATGCATCACCTGTTTTGATTACCGGAAAGGGGTCGAGCTAAGGACCTAAAACAAGCATCGTCGGATTGGTAACTGATGTATTAATTTTTATTTATTTTATTTTATCTATTTTTGATTTTATTATTTTTATTATTATATTATAACTCTGTTTTGTAGGTTTTTTTAAATATATATATAAATAAATATAAAATGTGATGAACAGCCGGAGCGGCCGTGCGGTATAAATTGGAGCGGCCGTGCAGATTTGTTGGTTTGGCCGTGCACATCATCTTGAAGAATGTGCCGGTCAGTCAAAAGGCGTGTCTTTCCCCTCTCTTCCCCATTTTTACTTCATCTTCTTCTCCCTCTCTCTAAACCTTCGCCTCCTACGTACACCATAAAACCCCCTCAAGTAACCATAAATTCCGACAATATAACCTTCATCCACCATAGTAACATCCTCCAAACACTTACTCATCCCCAAAATACCAATCAATTCACCTCTACAACCCCCAATTCCGAAAAACCCTAGCTTTCATCCCATTTCAAAATTGGAGAATTTTCTTAGAATTAAAGCTCAAGAAAGGGATTTTTCTGGGTAATTGAAGCTGCACATCGAGGAAAATATGAAGATTCGTGATCCTTGACATCAAATTTCTTCAAAATCTTTCGGGTAATATACTTCCTCTCATTCCTTATTCTTGAATAGCTGGGTCTTGAAGTTTTTTGATTTAATCTTATAATGGAAAGAAGGGGAAAGGGAAAGGATACAGAGAGGGTCCCCAAGAGATCCAAAAAGGAACTCCCCTCAACTTCTAATCTGAACCCAACCCTAAACAATTTGGGGATTGAGTTTAGAAATCCTTCTGAAGTGGCTAGGTTCACCACCCTTCCCTCCAAGCGAATTAGGCCCAATTCCCGGACATCCTTGCCCTTCGAACCCTAGGAATCGATGCAAATGTAAGGAAATTTCATCTTGGGATAGGGTGTGTTGAATTTCTTGAACTCCATGAGAAAACCTATAAAAGAATTACTTTGGAATTTTTGTACCATAAGGAAGGAGTTTACAACTTAAATTTGTGGCCAAACTGGGGAGCCATACCAATTAATCCATCTCCATTTTCGATTGTCTAGTGAAGAGTGTCACCTTACCTCCTTTGTAATCAACCAAATTTTTGGATGGCCATCTTTCACAAACTTTGAAGCCGACCCTCCCATTGAATTTAGGGAAAATACTTTTTGGGAACAAATAACCGGAATCCATTCTTTCAAATTGAGATCCGCCAAAGCCTCCTCCATTATCCACCCAACCCTCCGCCTCTTGCATAGGATTTATGCTTGTACTATCTTCACGAGAGAAGATAAGGGGACGATCAATAAGAAGGAGCTCTATTTGTTGTGGACTTTTGTTAGGGCGCTTTACAATTGAAATTTGTGGCCAAACTGGGGAGCCATACCAATAATCCATCTCCATTTTCGATTGTGTGGTGAAGAGTGTCACCTTACCTCCTTTGAAATCAACCAAATTTTTGGAAGGCCATCTTTCACAAACTTTGAAGCCGACCCTCCCATTGAATTTAGGGAAAATACTTTTTGGGAACAAATAAACGGAATCCATTCTTTCAAATCGAGATCCGCCAAAGCCTCCACCATTATCCACCTAACCCTCCACCTCTTGCATAGGATTTATGATTGTACTTTTTTCGCGAGAGAAGATAAGGGGATGGTCAATAAGAAGGAGCTCTATTTGTTGTGGACTTTTGTTAGGGTGCATAGGAGAGTGAACATAAGCCATTTTCTCATTGAGTTGCTTAGTGACATAGTTACCCCAACTTTTAATGGATAAATTCATATAGGAGGAATAGTAACTCTTTTTGCTAAACACTTTGGGCTTGTGGTGCCAAATGACTGGGTTGAAGTTCAAGGGTCAACAAAATTGGATATTCCGACCCTGCAAACTATGCAAATGATTTCAGATAGAGGGAGTGGAGAGTTCAACTGGTTAGTAGGGCCCGGGAAAACACCCTACATAGTTCTCCTAAACACTAACCTCCCCTTCGCCCAAACCTATCAACCCCAAACTTGGATCTTTCCCAATACCATGAACCGGGAGAAGGCCAAACAAGCCAAGCAAGACAAGAAGAAGAAGATGAAGAGCAAGCCCCACCCAACCAAACCCAATTGCCGCCTGAATCTACAACCGATTCCACCAAATGGAACTCCAAAACAACCAAATCCTTACCCGATTAAATGATATTTCCCAAGAATTTCAATATTTCCGAAATGATATTCAAGATTGAGTAAATACCGTCCAAAGGCAAGTGAACTCGATCTACAACTATGAAGTTAACAATTGGGAAAACTTTCCACCACCACCTCCATTTCAGTAAGTCCTCTCTTCACCCTCCCCTCTTTCACATGTCCTTAAAATCATTGAGGACAATGTCTACCTCAAGTGTGGGGGGTATCTATCTATTTTATTTGTTTTTTAGTTTAGTTTTTCTTTCTTAAATTAGTTGCATTTCTTTTTATTTATGTATGCATCATGTTTATTTTCAAAAAAAAAAAAAACCCTATGATTGCTCATCCTTATGCTTGCTTAATACCTTAGGTTAATGTCTTTCCCTTTTCTCTTCATATTTTCTATAAACTAAGAAATTATTAGGAAAAGAAACTTAGGGATATTTTTAGGAAGTAATTGAGGCTTCATAAGTTAATATAGCATTATATAGTATTTCATTAAGAAAAGCATATTTAGACTTTTTGAATTCTTCTTGATCATCTTAAACTCTTGGTTGTTTAAAATTTTATGAAATATTATAAGTTGTTTCTTCAAGTTGTACACTTAAAAAAAAATTTGATTTTTATTCCCTCCTTAGAAATATCCATAATGCTTTGCATCTTTTGAATCACAACCCTCCATAAAATCCATCTTTCCATTTCCACTAATAAATCAAGGCAACATAATTTAATCTTAATGCTCAAAAGTGACAATGTCACTAATTTTGGTAAAAAAGAGCAAAAAGCATCTATTATTTCCTTAGTAACTCGGGGCACGGCGTTCGCTACGATGATGCACTCTTGCTAAATGGAAATAATATTAAGTATTTTTTCTAAGTATTAGGAACATGGGGTTCGCAGCCACAATGTATCCTACTTGAAAAGTTCAAAATCACTTAAGTCTTTTGAAAACTTTAACACGTTTAAATAAGATAAATTGTGAGCCTTGATAAAATTTTCCACTATCATCCTCCATTTCCATCTTTGTGATTCAAAAAGTGCATTTCGATTCCCATGAATACTTCTAATTTGTGAATATAAGATCATTCTTCTTAAATTGTACATTTCAAGAAATAAACCCTTTCTCACAAAAACACTCTAAATAGTGAAAATTTCTTTATACCAAGCTTATGATCCAAAGATACATCCTTATCTACATTATGCTTTGCTTAAATTCTATTTATGTTATAGTAATGTATTGTTATCAAGATTACTCTCTTAAATATCTTCCTAAAATACTCTTTCTAAATAATCTCTAAGGTTATAAAAAGTTTGAATAGGTAGATAAAGACAAAATTTTTATGGCAATGAGGCTTGTAACATTTATTTATTTTCTGAGGGATCCAACTTTATATTTTTATCATTTGCATTTCTTCTTCTCCATTTCTTTTATCTTAAACTTGCTTGGGGACAAGCAAGGATTTAGTGTGGGGGAGTTTGATAAATGGCTATTCTATAGTCATTTATAGCATTACATCTTTATTATTTACTTATTCACATTTAAGCTTCTTTTGTTCTATATCTTCGATTTTATGCTTGTTGGTATGTTTTAGCATTTATACAGGTTTTTAAGTCAATTCTTGGAACAAATAAAGCTTGGAAAATCTAAGGGACCAAAGCTAAGGAAGGGACATCTTCAAAATAATCACCCAGGCCTAAAATCAGCTGGAGCGGCCGTACTATATAAAGTGGAGCGACCGTGCAACTGCTCCTGTCAGGCAAAAATGGCCCAAAGTCAAAGGAGCGGCCGTGTCTTCTAAAGAGGAGTGGTCGTGCAAATCTGGAGCGGCCGAGCAGCAAAAAGGGAGCGGCCGTGCAGTCTAGCCATTTCAAAATTGAATTTGGCACCAAGGCTTGAATGGCCGTGCAAGTCATAACGCACGGCCGTGCACTTACTGTTACCTGGCTGAAAAGGCACCTCTTGAAGACAACTTTTCGAAGAATCATACTCGTAGCTTAGAATGTCTATTTAAAGGCCCCTTTGTATTAGTATTAGAGATCCAAAAATTCATCAAAAACATCTGATTTACATCTAGAATTACTCTAGCATTATTACTTTCCAAATATTCAAAGATTCAACATTGTTCTTGAAGATATTTTGGAGGAAGAAGCAATACAATTTCTGAAGTTTTATTCTCATCTTCTACATTTCTACAATCATAAGTCTTTCTTATCCCTATCATTATATTAATTGTTTATGTTTTTTTAATAATGGGTTGTGAGTAATCCCCCGAATTCTTGGGGTTGGAAACTAAAAACGTCTTTATTCGTCATCTTTATTAATTATGCCATCCTCTCTTCATCTTAACAATTCTCTTCATATTAAACTCTAAATGGCTTATATTTTGGAGACATCTAACTTGTATGATTCTAGTTAATCGAGAGAAGTACCTAGCAGAGAATCTCGATTAACAGAACCATATGAAGAAACTAGGTTTCATTGATCACGAGAGTAGTTCAATGGTCTGGGGATATTTCTTGAATGTAAAGTACGTGTATTTACGAACATTAATGGATCCTTACTAATTATGGGCTATCGAGAGATAGGGCATAATTAGTGAAGGATACAAACGCTACTTGCTTGATCGTGAGAAGTAACGTAGGCCTAATGTACCATCCTTGATTTTGATGAACATTTCTAATTTCAAAAGGCATGAATAAATGACTATATGAATTCCAATCCCGAGAATGCTTCCATTTTATAAGAGTTCAATTTAAGAGTTAAGTGTATGTCTTTAGATATTTGCAAACCAAATCATATTTTTCCCAATCTCATTTCTATTTCTTAGTAAATACAAATATTTCCCAAAAGTAAACCCCGTCCTCGTGGGATCGACCAATACTTGCATAAGGTTATTTTGGAAATTCAGGGACCAAACTGGAATTATGGAAAATTGGGAGGAATTTGATTTTATGAAAGTTCATGGGCCAAAGTGAAAATATGGATAATTCAAGGACCAAGGTGCAAAAGAAAAAATTATAGTGACCAAAGTACAACTTTGCAATTGTTACGAAACGAATCCAAAATGGGGCCATGGCCAAGGTTGTGGCCGGCCAAGGCTGTGGAAATGGGCCAAGGCAAGGCTAGTGTGGCCGAGGAAACAAGCAGCTGAGCCGAGGAATATTGGGCGGTCAATCTCTGTTCTCTTGGGCGGTCGCTGGGCCATTCTGGGCGACCGCCGGTCAAGGCATAGCAACGGAATTCAGTCCATCACAAAATAAAGAAAACGAATTTTCAACAGATTTTCAGCAGATCAGTGATGAATTTTCAGCAGAATTTTATTTTGACTAGAATTTTGACCAGATTTTTGTTTTCAAATAAGATTTCCACCTCCCTCCACTTATAAAAAGGACCCTAGACTAGTTTTTGAAGATCTCATATCTATCATTTTCTCTCTATATTTTCTTCCCCTTTATCATAGTTTAGGTTTTTATTTATTTTTTGAAGATTCAAATACAAGATTTTGATTTATTTATTTTAATGGCCATTCAAGGCTAATTTATTTGATTCGTGGATTGAGGTTATTAACAATTGAATCTTTATGCTAGGATTTTAATTCTTCCTATCTCTTTCTCGTTCTTGTTCTTCTCAATATTCTAAACTTTTGTTCTTGAGATCAATTGTGTTGACCTAGCAGAATATACTTTTGATATCTTGAATTTATTTTGATATAAACCATTGCACTTACGTGGATGATTTGTAATTTGATGATTGTTGAGAAGAATAGATTCAATTGAGGACCTAGCGGAAATCAAACTAATCTAGGTTCTATTGTTCTTAAGCATTTAATTGAATCTCTTGAATGTTTATATTGACCTAGCGGAATTTATAAACAAGATACAGTTATTAGGGTTCCAATGTTCTTATTGACCTAGCGAAATATATTAACATCTTAACCCTATATTTTTGTGAACGAACTCAAGAATGAGATTGAATCCTTTTTACATGAAATAAAAAGCATAAAGTGATAATTGTTATGATCCCCAATCCATGAATTCCTTGTCTCTTGTTATCTTTAATTAATTTATTTTTTTTCTTTCTTAGTTTAATGATTCAAACAATCAAAACCCCTTTTCTTGGTTACTTTTTACACTAATTAAATCAATTTGTTCACACACAAAATCTGTGGTTCGACCCTAACTTTTGTATATTGCTACTTCGGTAGCTAGTACCCTTGCTAGGTAATTTTAATAAGAGGGAGATTTTTCCATCAAGTTTCTGGCACCGTTGTCGGGAATTTGTTGTGATTTGAACAAGTTTATTTTATTAGTGTATTGTAAATATTTTCTTTTATTAGTTTCTTTTTAGTGTAAATAATTTTCATTCTTTTTCTAGTTGTTTAAAAATTAAAGGTCATGCAAGAATCACATTCTAATGAGAAGTTGGCCGGGCAAGTAAAAGAATTAATTGCTTTGTTCAATGCGAAAAGTGCTTCGCCTAGTGCCAATATAATACAAGATGCATGTTCCTGTTGTGGATTATACTCTCATGCTACTAATGATTGTCCGTCTAGGATATATTTTCATGAGTATTCTCCACAGATGCAAGAAAGGAATTTGTTCCACCCATGACAACCACAATATGATTATTTCCACTAATTGTTATACACAATGGAGGGAAAACCACTCAAGCCGGGCATGAAACAATTATGAGCCACATTATTATGATCCACCGCAACCTAAAAAGCAATCATGGGAAGAGGCTCTAACAAGATTGAAGGAGGAAAATCGTCAACAAAAACAGCAATTTAGTGCAGCCATAGGTAGGTTGGAAGCACAAGTCACTACACTAGTAGAGGGCTTGAGGGGTTATGAGCGAGATACTAATTCTATCCAACTTGAACATTATGAATGGGAGGACGCTTCCATTAGTAACGAACTACCAATTCTCTCTCTGTCTCCTGCTAGTGATGTTGTGGTTGTTAATGAAGAGGTTGATTGTGAAGAAGATGGGGTGGAAGAGAAATTAAAAGATGATGAGGGCTTTAATGTTGATGAGGTTGGGCCCGACCAAATTGACGAACAATGCCTCAAAGAAGATCTTCTCCATCCCATTGAAAGTGCAAAAATCTCCTTCATTCTTGTACCTTCCCCTATTTTTGAGGGTGAAGAAAGTGGCGAAGGATTGAAAGAGGAGAAGCCCAAAAAGCTGAAACGTCAAAAATTTTCTTGAGCACAAAATAATATCAAAGCTCGAGGAATATATATGGGGCATGAACTGAAAATAAGGACCCTCGAAACCATGAAGTGGGCTAAAGGACGAAAAGTGAAGTCCAAACGTGAGCAACGGTCGGGCTAACGACCTTAACCAAACACGCTAATTGGGAGGCAACCCAAATAGGTACATTTTATTTGCTTTATTAATTTGTTTTGTTGTTTCATATCTCCTTTGAACCCGAGGCATGTTTTTGTCCTTTTTGCTATGAGGACATAACATGTTTTGAGTTTGGGGGAAGATATCTCTCCGAGTTTGTGTATTTATAGGGGAGTGTATATAGTGTCACCCTCCAAAAAAATAGAAAAAATTAATTTTTTTTTGTGCTTTTCATATTTTGGATTGTTGGCTAGAGTCCATGATGATTTGAGAGTGCCTTAATTTTAAAATCTTGAGTATTATTATCAATATGGGGATATAATTGCATTGAAACATGTAAAGTATGATTTCTCCACCTTTCACTTCCATATTATTTTTCTTGGTCATTGTTACCAATTTAGGAGACCTTTATAGGATCACTTTGGCATTCTCGGGGTCCCTAGAACATGTTTGCATGACTGTCAATAACACATCAATTAGGCTATTCGGGAAGTGATATTTGGATATTTTATTTTAACCCTATTTGTGAGTCTTTATCTTTCTCGTCACTTATATAAAAAAATTCGCTAGAACCCCTTTTGAGCTTAAAAAAAAGAATGGAATCTCTCACAAAGTGAGAGGTTATTTTAGATCACCATTTGCCTTCATTTGTTCCCTCATTATCCTACCCTTTTAACTTATACATTATTTTCTCACCTTTTCAAGGAAGTGAAACTAGGAAATGAACGGAAATGTTTGGGTGAAGTTTGGAAAATCAAGGGTGGAAAGTGGTCATGAAAAGAAAGAAAAGGGTCATGTTATATAATGAAAAGAGGGGCTTGGGCAAAAGTATTGAATACACATTCTTTGTGATATATTTGTGCAAAGAAAAGAAAAAAAAGTTAAAACAAAAAAAACTCGAGCCCTCTCTAATGTTGAAGTGGAAAGTGATCAAAAAGGAAAGAAAGATGATCAACCCCAAGTGTGAAGTGTGCAAAATTATAAGTTTGGGGGTTGAATCAATGGGTTGACATGGAGCGGAGTGATAAATTTCAAAGGAAGGATGTATGATGAAGACTTTTTAGTTTCACTTGCTTGACTTCGTATGTCCTTACCTTCTTTTGTAACCGTGAACCTAGCCTGCGATTGTCGTGATACATTACAAGCCATAAAGTCATATTTGATCCCTAAAGAGTAGCCGGGTTAACAGTTGTGTTTAAACATGCATATGAGTGTCCCTTGTGTAAAAGTTTATCTTATTATCATTGATTTAGAGCATGTCGTTAGTGACCCTATAAAATATCATACTTTGGTGACAATGATCTCTCATATTTCATTCATCTTTCATTATGTGGGAAGAATTATAAGTTAGATGCATCTATGTAATTATAATCACATGTTCATGCTAATTCTTGTAGATTATGTGTGTTGTAAGATCCGAGACTTGTTGTGCCAACGTTCTATTATATGAATTGAACAAATCCCAATAAATTATTTTATGTATTTTATTTAGTTAGTTAGTTTATTTTGTTTTAGTTTTGTTTTACTCGAGGACGAGCAAAAGATAAGTTTGGGGGTATTTGATGGATGTGGTTTTACCCATCCTAAAGATACGTTCCTAGCTTATTTGATGCTCGAAACCTTGAAAATTTAATGTATTTTGTAGTGTTTTGAAAGTACAGGGGTTGAATTGCAATTACAGAGAAAACGAAGGATTTAAGGTTATTTTGGAAATTCAGTGATCAAACTGGAATTATGAAAAATTGGGAGGAATTTGATTTTATGAAAGTTCATGGGCCAAAGTGAAAATATTGATAATTCAAGGACTAAGGTGCAAAAGAGAAAATTATAGTGACCAAAGTATAACTGTGCAATTGTTACAAAACGAATCCAAAATGGGCCAAGGCATGACTGCACAAAATGGGGCCATGGCCAAGGTTATGGCCGGCCAAGGCTGTGGAAATGGGCCAAGGCAAGGCTAGTGTGGCGGAGGAAACTAGCAGCTGGGCCGAGGAATATTGGGCGGTCGCTGAAGGCTGGTTGGGCGACCGCACATAAGGAAAAGTCAAGGTTGTATACTCTCTCTTCTCTAGGGCGGTCGCTGGGCCATTCTGGGCAAGACATAGCAACGGAATTCAGTCCGTCACAAAATAAAGAAAATGAATTTTCAACAGAATTTTAGCAGATCAGTGATGGATTTTCAGCAGAATTATATTTTGACTAGGATTTTGACCAATTTTGGTTTCCAAATAAGATTTCCACCTCCCTCCTCCTATAAAAAGAACCCTAGACTAGTTTTTGAAGATCTCATATCTATCATTCTCTCTCTATATTTTCTTTCCCTTTATTATAGTTTAGGTTTTTATTTATTTTTTGAAGATTCAAATACAAGGTTTTGATTTATTTATTTTAATGGCCATTCAAGGCTAATTTATTTTATTCATGGATTTGGGTATGTAACAATTGGATCTTTATGCTAGGATTTTAATTCTTCCTATCTCTTTCTCGTTCTTGTTCTTCTCAACATTTTAAACTTTTGTTCTTGAGATCAATTATGTTAACCTAGCGAAATATACTTTTGATATCTTGAATTTATTTGGATATGAACCATTGCACGTGCGTGGATGATTTGTAATTTGACCATTGTTGACAAGAATAGATTCAATTAAGGACCTAGCGGAAATCAAACGAATCTAGATTCTATTGTTCTTAAGCATTTAATTGAATCTCTTGAATGTTTATATTGACTTAGCGAAATTTATAAACAAGATAGATTTAATAGGGTTCTAATGTTCTTATTGACCTAGCGGAATATATTAGCATCTTAACCCTATATTTTTGTGAACGAACTCAAGAATGAGATTGAATCCTTTTTACATGAAATAAAAAGCATAAAATGATAATTGTTATGATCCCCAATCCATGAATCTCTTGTCTCTTGTTATCTTTGATTAATTTATTTTTTTGCTTTCTTAGTTTAATAATTCAAACAATCAAAACCCCTTTTCTTGATTACTTTTTACCCTAATTAAATCAATTTGTTTACGCACAAATCTTCCGGATAATAACAAACGGTAAATTGAGAAGGATTGCCCAAGAATCCACCGCACTTCTATGGTATTTGGGAACGGCAATCGGCCCAGTCAACGGCATGTCAAGAAAAGAAGAAAACTCCTCCATCGTAATCGTAAGGACCATTTCATTTGGGAAAAAATTGAAAGTATGACTATCAGGGTCCCAAAAATGGATGGCTGCCTTAATGAGATCAAAATCGGATTTCAAAAGACTAAGCGTAAAGAGAATAATTAAGCCCAAATCCTTGATGAAACGTTTAAAAAATTGGGCTTGAATGAATAGACAAAGGTTTGCAATTTGTACCTAAAATCCGCCATTGCCTCGGCATCAAGAAACCAAGTTGGTGGTGCCATTGAAGGTTTGAATGAATTTGGGGCTTTCCGAAAGCTTTCAACGAATAAGAAAACGGTCAAAAATGGATGTTTGAAATTTATGATAAAAAACAAGACTGATGTTATAGCTGTTGGGGCTGATTTTTCAAAAATTCTCGAGGCAAGAACTCCGGCTTCCAGACTCGCCCAGAACCCACCCCCTTGTCAAATTTGTGAGTTCCACAAAAAAGGCTAGAATCATGCGAGTTTCACTTGAAGTGTGAGTTCAAACAGGCTCCATCAGTCCAAACAGATATTCAGGCATGTTTGCCCCTGGTTCAAACCTGTGCAAAAGGAGAAGAATGCAACAGTAACATCTCAAGCAATCAAAATCCGCACTCTTAGGCACACCAAAATTGTAATTTAATTCTCACTTAGATTATAGTCTAGCGTAATGTCAATAAAGTATAGGAAAAGTAAATAAAATACTTAATTGTTTTACATGCTCTTATTTCGCTCTCTCTCTCCCTGTTCAAACTGAAAAGCTACAAAAAGAAAAGTTGGGGCTCCTAGTGGCCTGGAATGTGGATGCTGCTATCCCCCATGGCACTGTCATCACTCTGATCCTATTCCCTCTCATCCTCGGCATCATCTCTGGGAGGCCTAGATGCTCTCTATGGGCATTTATTTTCACGCATCCTCCTGTCCAAAGATCGCCTGGCCGACTGGGCAGCATTATCAATGTCTCAAGCAGCATCCCTGCAACCCCTGCCAAGACTACTAGCAGCATGACTTGTGCCTCTCACTTCTCCCTGAACAACTCAATCAGCTTTCCGTCTTAAGTTTCGCACCTGCTCTACCAAATCAAGCACTGTCGCCTCAAGAACTATCATCTGGGCCTTCATACCTTTATTTTGGCGGCCCATCCGGCGATATGCATCCACTGCCACATGTGAGAAGAGATATATCAGAACGATTAAGAAGAAGAAACTGAAAATGGAAGCAGAAAGCAAGAAGCATACCACAGTGGCATGAGCAGGTGGATCACGCTCAGGAGACAAGTCCCCAAACTCGATCTCCCTCCTCTACTCGACAATCTCAATGACTGAATAAGTGTAATACGAAGGTGGGAGCAGTAGCTCAAAGAAAAACCTAGAAGTGATAGGGTAGCACTATTCAGTAACCTTGGGACCATCAGCAGCAGCAGGGCATGTCTCTCAGCATCCACAACCAGCAATATAGTCATCAAGTTGGCACGATGCCAAGTCACATAATCCTGATGGGAAAAATTGATCGTGTGGTGTCCACACTGACCATATAAATGTCCCTATCCTCGTCAGAAAGCTCCTTCCAAATTCTGGGACAAAACAGAGGAACAACTGGGACTGCAAGTCTAGGCGGGATATACCTCTGATAGGCATGTCTCCCTTGTTACTAATATACCCTCTCCCCAGATAAACAACACAACACTCAAGGAAGCTCATCAATAACCAAGATCTAGTCGGACGCTGAGAATGATGAACATGAACATCAATGCTAGTCCAAGGATACAAAGATCGGTAAACGTCCTTCGGCTCCAGACCATCCAAATACCGCCGAGCATCAGTCAGACCAATTACCTTGGTCCCCAGCCGATGTACCCTCTCAGTATGAATCCACCTCAGACCATCAGGGTATTAGGGCTCTTCCACTCTTTTAATCTTACAGTCATGCATCTCAAGCATGGAAAGGCCTAGAGCTTTCAAAGAAAAAGTGAGAAAGGCGTCAATATAAAGAGATAGAAATGAAACTAAAAACAGAAATCTGATTACTCTTTGTCTCGCCTTTGTATTTTGATGAAAGATCATTAGCTTCATCATGTTACTTCACGTTTTGATTAACTTCGTTAGTTTCAGACTTAACTAACTAACGGAATAACTGAAGATGACAAAATAGTCAAATCTGGCTAGATGTCTCACACGAGACTACGTGTCTCGCACGAGACATCTCGTATGTAGAATGTGCAGATTCACTTTCCTTTTCTATCTTGATCTCTTTATTGACCTTTACTCTCCTAATTCGGTCACCTAGTCGCTGGTCTCTCCAAAGTTGGTGCACCCCACTCTGCGATTTATTTTCATTCGACAGTCGTATGGAGGAGAGCCTAAGTCGTAAGCCTTGCATCAACCACATGCAACATGATAGGCGTCCTAATACACTCCTTTGACCGGTTGGTTTGACTTATGGATCATTTTATGTCGTTGACCAAAACAAAGTTTTGTGCAATTTATCATGTGAATAAACAAACGAATGTCCCTACGGAATGTCCCTACAAGATTTTCCCCTTCAAGAAAATACTTCTTCACAAGGTTCATTACATGTGGCTTTGTTTTACAAAAAACTAAAATAATCACTAGGTCACTAGGTTTGGATTCGATTGGTTGATTTTGATGAAAATGTGGGACCTTTGCCCAAAATTATCCGTTTCGGGGAGTGCAATACAGGTGGAATACAAGCGGCTCACATTCTAGGGTGATGAATCCACTGTTCCAAGACTTAGGTAGAAACCCCAAAATGGATTTACCTCTGTCCAACCAAAAATAGGACTTAAATTTTGAAAGTTATATGTGGTGTTGTCTCGCGCGAGACAGGGTTATCTCGTGCGAGACATCTTCTCTATTTTGTGCAATTTGTGTCATTTGGTCAAACCTTTTAGCCTTTACACCCTCCTTTAGCCGACTTGTTTGGACTTGATCATGGTTTAACACATTTGCTACATATCTAGGCTCAAAATCAAGGCAATTAGCTCGCTTAAGACTCTCCCAACGCAACGTCCAACACTCAAGCTACACAAGAGGTCCATGCTCTCAAGGCCTGCCTAGCAGGGGAAGTGAATCAAATGGTCGAAGTACACACCTCCATCTTATTCACATATTTCAAGTGACAAATGGAGTGAGAATTCCAGGCCCACCTATGAACTCAAGGGGAATACTTCGAGAAAGAAATCATAACACTTCGTACCCGCCTACAAACCCAAAAAGAATACTACGAGAAGGATATTGAGACACTTCGTGAGATAGTCGGATCTAAGGAGGAAAGACCTCGACATGACAAAGAATGTGAATATTTAGGGGCCGTTTGGTTCGATGGAAAAAAAGTGAAGGAATGGAATGGTCAATGGAATTGAATTCCTGAAGGAATTGGAATGGAAAAAAAACTGGTCAAACTCCTCCGTTTGGTTGGCACGGAATGGAATGAAATTGTCATTCAATTCCTTGGCAAATCATGTTTGGTTTGAAAATACAAATTATAGAAATTGAAAGAAAGCATATAAAATGTCCAATTTACCCTTCTTTTAAAGGAAAAATTTGGGGGGGTGGGTGGGGTAGGTAGGGGGTATGCAAAATGAGTATTTTTTTTTTCGTGGGGGTAGGTGGGGGTGGTAGGGGCTGGATGAGAGGGGGTAGGCAGGGGTCTTTTAAAAAAAAAAATTCGTGGGGGTAGGGGGTGGCGGGGTAGGTGGGGGTGGTAGGGTAGAGGCTGGATGGGGGGGTAGGCAGGGGTCTTTTAATTTTTTTTTTGGGGGGGTGGGGGGGGGTTTGGGGGGGGTAGGTGGTGGTGGTGGTAGGGCCGGATGGGGGGATAGGCAGGGGTCTTTAAAAAAAATTTGTGGCGGGGGGTGGGGGGGTGGGGGTGGGGGTCGTGGGTGTGGGGGTTGGGGTTGGGTAAGGCAGGGGCTGGGTGGGGGTGGGTAGGCAGGGGTAGGGGTGGTTTGGGTTTGGGGGTATTTTGGTCAAAAAAAAAATTACAATTCCATTCCAAAGGAATTGAGCATTCCTTCCATATATGGAGGGAATGACCAATTCTTTCCTTCGATGGAATTAGCCATTTCGGAGGAATGGAAAATTTGAACCAAACACGGTGAAGAAATGGGTCAAACGGAATTAACCATAATGAAAGCTATTTCTTTATCCTATACACTTTCACTAATGTTGTTCTAACTCATAAATATTATTTTAAGCTAATGATGAAATAGTTAAGGAATAATGAACCCACAAACCATAAAGGTCACATCATAGATTTAAATAGAAATATCTAAACAAGTTTGGGAATGAAAGTTATGAGGATAAACATTATCACACATACTCTTACTGAAAGTCAAGGATTGACAAATGAATAATGACAAAGGAGCTGCTATCAAACCTTCAAGAGGAGTGGGGCTACTCAATTTAAAGCTTTGAGGTTACAAAAATAAATAAAAGGCTCGCTAGGTTGGAACTCCACAAATTGGCCTAGGCAAAAATTAGAGCAAAAAAAAAAAAAGAAAAAAAAAATCTCAAGCTTTCATCACCCCACAAAGAATAAGGAACTTTAACAAGTCACGACGAAGAAAGAAGGATTTTTCAACATCATCACCCCATAAAGAAGAAGATTAGAACAATTATAACAAAGAAAGGAGGATTCCTCAACACCACTGCTACTTATAATGAAGCTCGAATGACGATGCGAATGAAGAAGACTTTCAGCACCAATTCATCTCCATCAACATTTTCCATAAAGAAAAATGTTTAGCCATAATTACCAATCCCAAAGAATTGATGCTTGAATCGCCTTTTCTGAAAGCTAAGTCGACCTCTCATAAACTCCATCACTCCCCAACAAAGCCAAAATACTTTCCTTTCGGAATTCTCTTCGAGTTAACATACTCTTCAAAAGAAATTAAAAAAAAAATAAAAAGTTCAAAAGAGATGCCCACTAGATTGAAAACCCGAAAGAGCAATCTAGGGAAAAATAGGGTGTGTCACAAAAAATATATATATACAAGAAAATTCATAGACAAAGGGAGAGCATCCTTCAACCTTCTTCGAATCAAACAGCCTCACAAGCTTGTTCACGAAGTCATCTACAACAAGCCAGATTCTTGGGGCTTCATACAAGAAATAGACTTGGATGATACATGCTCGAAGAGAGTAACATATCAAAGTGCACTAAACTAGTTGTCAGACTAACCGTCATCTCCCACTTCTTCAAGACACGACTCATGAAGATAAATCAAAATGAAGATTCACAGCAGACCTAGATGTGTTTACACAAGGTTAATCGTCAAAAACCTACAAGGAAACAATATAATACTCTTGTACGAGACAAGATGCCTCGCACGAGACAACCTCACTGTTCAACAACATCACTGAAACTCCAGCAATTTCTGCAGAAAACCTGATATGGTCCCAACTTGTCAAACATAAGTCTCAAACCTTCAAAAATTCATCCCATACAGCTCATACATCTATACATGTCCTTAAATATGCTCATATACACAATTATACACCAAAGTCATGACCAAGACCGACCGAATTAGCCATTTCCACAAACTGATATGGGCACCACCACATAAGTCAAGGTTGATAAACTAAGATCAGAAAAATCTATTTGGAGTCTTTATGTGCACAGGTACCTATAATTACAGGATTTGGTCCACCGAGTCATCAATTACAGGATTTGATCTGCTAAGTCATCAACTACAAGATTTGGTATGCCGAGTCAACAACTACAGGGTTAACATACAACGGACATCATCAACATCTACAAGATTCGAGTACATTGAGCATCATCAACAACTACAGGGTTTGCGTACAACGAACGTCATCAACATCTACAGGGTTCGAGTACATCGAGTGTTATCAACAACTACATGGTTCGAGTATATCGAGCGTCATAAAAAACTATAGGGTGTGCATACAACGGACGTCGTCAATATCTATAGGGTACGAGTACATCGAGCGTCGTCAACAACTACAGGGTTCAAGTACATCGAGCGTCATCAACAACTATAGGGTTTGTGTACACATCTACAGGGTTCAAGTACAACGGACATCATCAACATCTACAAGGTTCGAGTAGAATGGACGTCATCAACAATTATTGGGTTCGATTACATCAGGCGTCAATAATAACTACAGGGTTCGTGTAAAACGGACGTCATTAACAATTACATGGTTTGATTGCATTACGCATCATCAACAACTACATGGTTTGAGTACATCGGGCATCATCAACATCTACAAGGTTCGGTTCACTGGACGTCATCAACAAACCGGGTATTTTTTAGAATTGGGTCAGAGCATTGATTCCTCATTATGAATTTATCCTTACTTACAAATATTGATTTTCAAAATGATACGTTTTGGTCTAATTCTCTAATAGAGAAATGTAGGTAGCCGTGCGGCACGACCTTCCCAATGTTCAAAATGATGTCTTTTCTATCGACGACATGACTTCATGACTTCTTCCATAATTCATATCGCCGAGGGGCTATGTATACACCCCATTCTGAACCATAATTACATGATTACACAACTCTTTATCTTGCCTTTGTATTTTAATGAAAGCTCATTAGTTTCATCATGTTTCGTTAGGTTTTGGCTTACTTCATTTTTGGACTTAACTGACTAACGGGATAACTGAAGCGGACAAAATAGTCAAATCTGGCCAGATGTCTCGCATGAGACTATGAGTCTTGCATGAGATATCTCCTCTACAAAATGTGCAGATTCACTTTCTTTCTCTTTCTTGATCTCTTTCTTGACCTCTACTCTCCTAATCCGGGATTGACCTAATCTGGGCCTTCCTAAAACATTCCCATTGATTTCCTATCATGCTTACAACTCCTTTTCTTGGCCACCAAGTCCATATACACCTATAAATACAAGGGTCCTCCCTTATATTCTCGTACACACATTTTTTTTTGTATTCTATTCTAGACAGAAGACACAGAACTATCCTAAATCTTTCTCTATTCATTTTTCCTCTCTCTCCTATAAGGATCTCAAGCATTTGTTAAGACTACCCATTGGAAGCTCTCAAAATCACAAGGTAAACTCCTACACATTTATATTCTTCTTCTCAACCTCTCTAATTGCTTTTAAAGTATTGTAACCCCATAAAAAGAGGATTAGCCTAGAGTTCTTTCAGTTCATGAATGTGATCTCGAATCACACAATCTGACATTCCAACCCTAATTAATAAATTAATTAGGTTTTACTTGTTCTTATTTATCTTGATTTAATTGATTTGATTGATAACACCTAATTAGCAAGACCAATCCTAAGATTGGGTGGAATTGGTGCTACTTGACCTTCCAATTCCATAACTAACCCCTAAACCCTTCAATCTTTTAAAATCACAAAAAGGTTTTTCTTAATATTTTCCTACAAATAATAAAAAGTGGCACTCATTGAACCAAAAAAATCACCATTGCAACAGTAAGCAGCCAGGCCCGCTGCTCCCCAATTATAATTTACAGCGGCTCCCAAATCCAATACCAATTCCAGAAAGGTGAATAAGGTTGAGCATCCCTCCGGTGGCAAACAATGTCTGAGAAAGCGTGAACCATATAGAACAGTGGGCCACTACCTCGAGTGTCTCCTTTGCAACATCATTTACAACATCCAGACCCCGGAGGCTCTCAAAGAAGCTAGAAAAGTGCCTCCACTCAACTTGGCTACTATTAACCTCAAAAGGATTTCCAACCAAAGGCACTAACTTCACAGACCGATAGACCACCCACCTCATGGCTAAAGGAATGGGCTCCCCCCTCCGAAAAAGCAGCTCAATCAATTTTGTGAAGTGAGTCGGTGTCATTGTTTCTTTGCCCATCGGCAATTGAAAAGTGTGGGTGATGTCCCACCATCTCTCCCTTTAATCCTGTAGCACATTCTTGGTGCCCTTTAACATGTACATGTTGTCAATAAAATAACCAAAGCAAGTGGCATGGACCCAAGCTTTCACCCTATTCAGCAACACATCCCAACCTGTCAGAGGAGCCTTAGCCCCACCACGAAGCTATTTCAACTCATTCCACATCTAAGGCGCAGGGTGTCTACGATCCAGGCTTGCTGCTCTTCTTGGCGTTTCTTAAGAGTATCGAAGGCTCGCAGCACCTCCTCCATTGTCTGAAGGTTTCTTAGTGGCGGGGTTTCGTTTCCTTCACTGTTGTCTGTTGATCCCGCCATGGGGGAGTAGCGGACTGTGCGGACCGCTGAACTGGAAGGGTTGTCGGACCTTGTGACCTCGATACTGAAAAGGCGGCTCCCGGGTATTCTCAACCACTCTCGGTTCGATGGAGAGGGGTGACGGGTAAGGTTTAGACATGGGAAGGCCTTTTGGATAAAAAGGGGGAAGCTCACGTGACATGCGGTTTCCGCTTTTATTTATTTTTTTTGTTGTTTTAATTTACTTAAAACAATGTTTTCTCGGAATCCTAGGTAGGTTGGAAAAGATTGCTCTTCTTTTTCGCAACTATGCTAGATCCTGGGTCAGTGGAGACCATCTGTACGGCTATAAGCCCCTCATTTTGCACCTGTATTTCAACATCCCGAGGTGGACAGCCCCGGGCGAGGGTCCTATAGGGCAAGCGGTTTCCACCGGCCTAAAAGAAAAATCAAACCTAAGGACCGAGCCTGTCATGTTCGTTTTAATGCGTTAGCCATGTGAATAGTGAGCCGAGCCGGCGCCTGAGTCAAGATCCGGTCGAGAGTTCGGCATGACCTCTCTTTACCTTGCTTGCGCAAGGGATCTGTGACGTTAGGCGTTGACTGGGTCATATCGTCATGGCTGACGTATTAAAGGCTTGATGACGTGGTGTCATGTAGGCATGGATGTATATCCAGTACGGAACATCGTCTGGGTGTAGCTTCGGAAAATCAAGATCAGGTCAAGATTTTAGCATGACCTTTCATCGCTTTGCTTGCGCAAGGGATCTTGAGTTTCGAACTTCGACTCAGAAAATGGCCGGCATGAGATATGTATCCAGGCTGTATGACACGGACTGGGTAAAAACCAACCGAGTCTGGACAGAGTGTGACGCAAGCGTGCATGGTTGACACTGGCTAGGATGGGATGTTTGGAATGATCCCGTGCGCGTTCGAGAGGCGTAGGAAGGCCAAACAAACTGCATCTGAGACCACCCCGGGTTAAGGGTTGTAGTGTGAAGTGTATCCGAGGCAGCAGTGCGCGTAGCGTGCGGTGTACCGAGGCAGCAGTGCGAGTAGCGTGCGGTGTACCGAGGCAGTAGTGCGAGTAGTGTGCGGTCTCTAAAATTCTTTTTCTGAGTAAAACAGAAGTCTTTTGAAGAATTTTAAATGTATGTACATAGATGTATATTGATGCAATTTTTTTTTGTATTTTTTTTTTGTAAAATAAAAAAGTAAAGCACATGCACACATACACAACAGTTAAAGAAAGGGGTAAAAATGAAAGTTTGACCCTCATCATCATTTTGAAAATCTTTTGTTTTGTTTAAAATTTTTTAAAACAAAATATCCCCAGCAGAGTCGCCAACTGAAATTACCCGGATCCGAGAGGCAGCGCATTCGCGCCCCGACATCTGGCATTTTTCGCATTCGCATTTTCCGTTTGCGTTGTGTCGCATTGGAAGTGTCTCGCAGTGTTTTTTCTTGTAGAGTCGCCACGCCGTTTTGATTAAGCCCAAAACATTGAGAAAAGACATCAGTTTAATATAATAATAAACTGTTTTTGTGTGATGAGATTTTTGAGTTCGGAGGTCAGGTTACTCATCGGGAAGAGAATTTTAGAATATTAGAGCTCACCCGAGTAGCCTCGTAAAAACGAGTCTTTCGATACCCCTTCTTTCTTTAAATGTTTTGTGTGTGTGTGTGCTTTTAAAAATGCATGATGTGTCGGATGTCTACATTGTACACTGCTTATTGAAATGTATTGAAATAGTGTAGGAAGGAAGCCTTACCAATGTTGGTTCGTGTCTGTCTTCCGCGGGGGAATAGTGTTTGAGGATGGAATAGTGTTCTGGGACGGACCGGGATTGCTTCGGGATGTGCCGGTTGTCTGCGGACAGAGCTTCGGCGTGCCTCGGGATTGTCGGGTGTGCACTCGGGCAGAGTTTCGGCGTGCGTCGGGATTGCAGGGATCGTCGGTTGGATTCGGGCAGAGGTTTGGCGTGTGTCGGGATCGTCGGTTGGGTTCGGGTAGAGTTTCGGCGTGTGTCGAGATAGTCGGTTGCGTTCGGGCAGAGTTCCGGCGTGTGTCGGGATCATCGGTTGCGTTCGGGCAGGGTTCCGGCGTGCGTTCGAGTTGCCGATTTGACTCGGAAAGAGTCGGGACGCCTCGGGAAAGACCAGGCAAGGCCTCAGAGTACAACGAGGGGCCTCAGAGTACCTCGAGAGTGCCTCGGGGCAGCGCGGGAGCATCTCGAGAGCGCTCGGAAAGGCTTCTGAGCACCACAAGGGGGCTCGAAAGGCCTCGGGAGGAACCGAAAGGGGCCGAGAGTGCCTCGGAAGGACTTAGAGGGGAAGCCAGAAGGCCTAGGGAGAGAGTAGAAGAGGATGGTGTGTGAAATGAGGGAGGGGGAGCCCTCTATTTATAGTAAAAATTTTCGTGCAATAAGGTCCGTACGGACCTCCATGCTAAACTAAAAATTTGGTTTTCCCGGATTTAGGGGAATCTCGTGGACTTTAGAGGGATTCTGTAATCATGAGATTTGGTAGCAAGAAGGTCCGTACGGACCTTTATGGCATGCAAAGAGGTCCGTACGGACCTCCATGCTTTTCCCAATTTTTGCATAATTCCCCAAAAGTCCTTATGTGTTTGTTTGTTCCAGAAAGGCCCCCCTTGGTTTGGTTGGTGGTTTTTTGGGCCTTTGAGGGTTTTTGAAGGGTTTGGAGGGCCTTTTGAAGGTTTCGGGTGCTCGAGACTGCGTTTGAGTGAGTCTGTGGTGTTTCCCGGGAGCTCGGAAGAGGGTGATCCAGATTGGGGTACTTACACCGGGGTTTGTTTTACCATTTAGTGGGCGAGATCCGGACTTACGATGACGGCCGGGGTTTGTTTTGCCGTTTAGTGGGCGAGATCCGGACTTACGATGACGGTCGGGGTTTATTTTGCCGTTTAGTGGGCGAGATCCGGACTTACGATGATGGCCGGGGTTTGTTTTACCGTTTTGTGGGCGAGATCCGGACTTACGATGACGGTCGGGGTTTGTTTTGCCATTTAGTGGGCGAGATCCGGACTTACGATGATGGACAGAGTTGTTGGGTTTTATGGGTCCATGCGCAGCGGAATTAAGCATCAAATTAACACAAAACCCAAGCCCTAAGATCCGTTCTATATGATTAAATTGAATTCCTATGAGATAGAATTTACCAACCTTTATTGCTTTCCGGTCTTGAGCTATCGAACAATTTATCGGTGTGATTTTGAATCACAAACTTCGATCTTCAAAACCTTTGAACCTTCAGATTGCTTGAACTCTAGGCCTTGATCGTCAAACGAGCGAAGACCCTCTATTGTTGTATCCACACGTAAGAATGAACCAAGAACGGTTCTTGAGGATTGCTAGATCCTTAAACCATTTGGAAGAAATTTGAGAAACCTTTTTTACATGATTTTTTCCTTGAAAAATTTCGGCTCAATTTTGGCTGTTTACAGACTCATATTTATACTACTTTAGTATTAGAGTTTGTGCCCTAATCAAATTAGGAAACAAGTGTAAACCGCCTCTGTGGCTAGTTGTGTCGCACGGCAGAACTAGCCAGATGGCCAGTTGTGTCGCGCTACAGAACATGCCAGATGGCCAGTTGTGTCGCGCTACAGAACAAGCCATATCAGGAACTCTCAATCATTTCTTCCTTTGGTTTAACCAATTCATTCTAGATGTGTGTGACCCAATAGGATTATATTATGCTGGCAATGAGCTCGATCATATCAATCCTCATAAGACATAAGCGGACTCTAGCAAGCCATTATGTCTACCCAAATAATATAACGTAGGAGTTCACGTTTCCAATGGTACACTTCCATTTCTCCCTTTGTCTCACGATGTTATATTGAACACAAATCATGGTCCTCGTCAACTTGTATTTGTTCAATGCTTTCTCGATCATGAGTATAATGATAATCCAATCGCATTGGGGTGTGGCCACACACTTTCCATCATTATCACTCATCGAGGGGCCCAAGCAAAACATCTCTCTTTCGAGGGACAAATTCCATCTTGACCTATCATCCTTCCCATCATGAATCCGATCATGCCAAAGATAGCCTTTATAAATATTGTGTTAAGATATCGTTTGACTAAAATCAAACATGACTTTCATCATATGTAAGGTATGATAATCTCAAGTCTAGAGACCAAATGAAGTGACCATATGAGATTTAATTATGACATTTGACCATGACATAAATCTCATGCGGGTCAAGTCCAGTCACTTGTTCACTAATAAGTACCCATAATTTCAATGTGCATCCCTATGCATATAATCATCATATGATTATCCATTGACAATTATACTAATTATTCTCTTAATAATCAGGGACGGAGATTATTACAACAAATATGCAAACTATATAATAATCAAATAATAAACTTAAACGATAAAGATGATACATAATGGTTTTCAGTTAAACATAACTAAAGCCTAGGGCATTACACCAACAGTCTCCCACTTGCACTAGGCTCCATTTATGTATAGAATACTCATGGATCTAACATGACCATCATGCTTCTGCCTGTGCGAGGGTCTTTGTTAGTGAATCCCTTATGTCATCATTGGTTGATACTTAGTATATCTTTAACGTCTTCTCATTCTTTATGAATTCCTAGAAGAATGTCTAAGTGAGTGTTTGGATCGCTGTTGTGACCTTGGTTCCATTGTTTGCACAAGTGGCACCACTATTTTCATAACAAAAGTTTCACCGATTAGTGACACTTGGAACATTTCCAAAACACTAATGAACTTTTGATCCAAACTGCCTCATTTAGCCACATCATATGTTGCTAAAATTCGGCCATAGTAGTAGAATCGGCTACAATTTCTTCTTGGAACTCTTCCAATCAAAACTGCACCTCTAATAAGCATAAACATAAATCCTAATTGCGATTTTAAATTAACTTTGTCAGTTTGAAGGCTAGTTATCTATGTAACCCTTACAACAAGATTAACTTCCAACCTTTCAAATACCAAGAGTGTATCCTTAGTTCTTCTTAAGTACTTAAGGATCATCTTGACTGCCATCCAATGGTTCTCAACAGGATCAGATTGGTATCGACTCATCATGCTTAGGGCATACGAGACGTCGAGTCTAGTACAAATCATGGCATACATGACAGATCCAAATACCGAAGCATATGGAACTCCATTCATTCCATTTTACTCATCAATTGTCATAGGACAGTGAGTGTTGCTAAGAGAAACACCATGACCCATTAGCAAGCTACTCTTCTTAGACTCTTCTAAGAACCTTGTCAATGTGAATACTTTGACTCAAACCAATTTATCCTTCTAGATCTATCTCTATAGATCTTGATGCCAAGGATGTAAGCGGCTTTACCCATATCTTTCATTGAGAAACCTTTCCTTGACCAAGACTTGACAGTCTTAAGTGTCGGAACTTGTTTTTCAAATGAGTAAGATATCATTGTAATAAAACAATAGAAATAATACTACGCTCCCACTGAATTTCATGCATACATAAGATTCATCTTTGTTCTTTGATGAAGTCAAACTCTTTGACCAATTCATCAAAACGAAGATTCCAATTCCTTGAAGATTGCTTCAACCCATCTCATGGATCTTTGCAACATGCATACTTTATTAGAGTTTCTTAGATCAACAAACTATTCGGGTTGTGTACTATACACATCCCTAATAATCTTTCCATTTAAAGAAAGTCGTTTGACATCCATTTGTCATATCACATAGTCATAATATGTGATAATGGCAATTGAAACTTCTAACAGACTTCGACATTGTAACTGGCGTAAAAAGGTTTCAACATAGTCAATACTATGAATTTACCTAAATCCCTTTGTTACAATCCTTAGTCATGAAAGTATACACCTTCCCATCCATGTCGGTCTTGAAGACCTACTTGCATCCCTTTAGTTTTTACACCTTCGGGTAGCCCAATCAAGTTCCAAACTTGATCATCAAACATGGATTTGTAATTTGGACCTCATGGTTCCTAACCATTTATCCAAATTAGGAGTGGACATCGCTTCTAGATAGAAAGTAGGATTGTCATTCTCAATGATTTCCACTTTATTACTTTCCGATACAAGAAATCAATATTTCTTGAGTTCGGATCGTAACCTATCCAATCTACGATGGACTTGTGCACCTTGAACCGGTTCCACAACTCTTTGTGAACTTGGTTCCGTCTCTACTCTTGGTTCCATATTATTTTCGGGTTCTTGAACATTTTCAAGATTAATTTTACTCCCACTAGATTCTTTATTGGGAAACTATTTCTCAAGAAACAAATCGTATAGAGCAACAAACATTTTGTTCTCTTTGCGGTTGTAAGATTAATTTCCGAAAATAACCTTGTCAGATTTGGTGCTAACTTATCAGAGACAAGTCTCTTCTTATAAGCTTTGCAAACCCAAATCTTCATGAAAGACAAACTAAGTTTTCTTTCATGCCACATCTCATGTGGGGCCTTAGGAACCGATTTAGTAGGGACTCGATTCAGTGTAACCGCGTCATTTCTAATGCATATCCTCAAAAGGAAATAGGAAATAGGAAATTCTAATTGACCCATCATCGAACGAACCATGTCCTACAAGGTTCAATTCCTCCTCTCAGACACACCATACAATGTGGTGTTCCGGTTGGATTCAACTCTGAAACGATTTCATAGTTTTGAGATGATTGTCAAACTCTTGGTTCAAATATTCACCACCTCGATCCAATCAAAGTACTTAATAGTTTTGCCAAGTTGTTTTGCACTTCATCTTGAAATGTTCGAAACATCTCAAACGGTTCACCTTTGGACTTTATCAGATAGACATAGTCATATCTAGATAAGTCTTTAGTGAAATGTGATGAAATACCGAAGACTTTCCCTAGCAATGCTACTTAATATTCCACGTACATCTCATGTATAGTGACCAATAAGTCACTAGCCCTCCCACTACTCTTAGTGTAGGGTGGTTTGGTCAATAATCCCAATAAATAAGATTCACATTCCTCAAATGATTCATGGTCATATGAATCTAAAAGTCCATGTTAATGGAGTTTAGATATATGTTTCTTATTTATTTGACCAAGCCAGCAATGCCATATGAATGCGTTGTTCATATGGTTCGGTTCAGAATTCCCATTTATATTTTAGATATTTTCAATATTATTTTATTTCTTAACATCAAGGATATGAAGACCATTCAATGACATATGCAATACAATAAGGCATATCATTAAATAAATATAAAACTTCTTATTGAAAATAAGAAAATTATATCCTTCATCATCCATTTAAGAAACGAAAATAATACTCCTACTCAAATCCGGAACGTAGTCATACTTGTCCAAAACAAGTACTACTTCACAAGGTAAAGTGACTTCATAAGTCCCTATGGCTAATGCAGCAACTCTTGCTTCATTCCCACTTATATGTTTAATTTACCTTCTTTGAGTAGCTTTCTATTCTTTATTCCTTGCTCATTTAAACAAATGTGGGATCCACTCCGGTATCATATACCCAAGAACAAGAAGTCGAAAGGAAAATATCTATCATATAGATACTTGAAGTAGTAGCAATCATATTGCCCTTCTTCACCTTTTTAGGTCTTCCTAATAAGCCTTGCAACTTTACTTCCAATGAACAATCTTATTGCAATAGTAGCAAACTGCATCCTTTTGAGACAATTTGGGTTTAGCCTCTTCAGGTTTGACAACTTTTGTCCTAGGTTTGGCAACCTTTGCTTTACCTACTTTTCCTTCCTTTTGAACCCCTTTCTTGTGTTAACCATTAACACACTTTCGGATTGCTCCTTTTTCATCTTATGCATTAAGAGCCTTCACCACAACATACATCTTTTGCCTAGTTCGCATTTGGAACATTTCCTTTGTGCGGTGTGCTAGAAAAAAAGTAACTTCCATGTGTTCAAGGTTCTTCATAAGAGCCTTCAACCATGGTGGCAAGTATAAGGCATGCAATATTATTAGAATCATCAACATGTTTCTAATGTTGCTCCTTATTTGCCCTTTGCAACATTTGCAGTGGGTTCAGTAGGAACGGATTCGTCAAGAACGTACACATTCGCCTAAGAACCATTCTTTAGGCTTCTGACCCAATCAGAATAATCTGTATCGTTCTTTCCGAACTTTGTCCTTCATAAGGACGAATCGCAATTATCACTATGTTATGCTACTTCTACAACAAAATATACAAATTATATGAACACATATCAACATCAACACATTTATCATTTAAGAGCAAATAATGTATTTTACAAATACTCCCACTAAATTATACACCTTCTAATGCAAATAAGCATAATATAATTTAATGGGCTAAGATCCAACTTTAATTTAATCTCAAGTACGCTATGGCGCACCACTCAAGATTAAATTAATTAGGTAGAAAACATCAATCATATTGTATATGACTCTTAGATCTTTTATGAGATTTATTTAAGACATCATATGTCTAAGCATATTTTAATCTCATCTTATGCCTTGGGTCCAAAACCATTTTGATAACCCAATTAAGTTCATCCACTTTAAACGTATAGGAACCACCATTTTCTCATCTTGCTAGCAAACGGAATAGAATCAAAGCACCTTGCTATGGCAAGCCCACCCAAAACTATCCGAGTGGTCTCAAGTGTTTTAATCATGGATTGGCATAAAGAACTTAAAAGTTAAACGAAGGTTCTTTAAAGTAGATTATAAGCATATCAACAAGGATAATCATAACTGTGCACCAGGTAAGTTCCCAAGAAAATAGGTGAGCCACAAGGACTGCTTAAGTACCAAATCTTCCTTCGACAGAACTCTCCTAGTCATGCACAATTATAATACCAATTTGAATGCAATCATAATCAATAATTTGTATACTGACTTGTTTCTCATAAACAATCAGACTAGTAAACTGACTTGTTTCTCATAAACAATCAGATTCCTTCAAATTTTGCGTAAACTGACTTGTTTCTCATAAACAATCAGAAAACCAAAATTTAATGTTTCAACTAAACATTTAGGAAATTATGAATCAATGTTTCAACTAAACATCTAATAAAATTCTTAACACTTAAGAACAAATAATTCATGCATCGCAACAATTAATAAAAACACATTTAAATTAATTAAGCATGCGTAAACAATGAATTAATCTAACATAGCCCTATAAACTTAATATCCAGAAATTTATAGCATCCAGATTAAGACATTAAACATCTCAGATTATAAACATAATCACAGATTAGCAGAAAAATTATCAAACTTATTCTGCCCAGATTGGCAAGTTATGTCGCGCGGCGCAATCGGCCAATTGGCCAGATCTGTCGCGTGACATACCAAGCCCAACTACCAGATTTTCTCCTCGTGGCCAAATCTGTCCCACGACTTGAGTTGCCAGTTTGGTAGATTTTATGAATTTCAATCAATTCCAATCATAAAGCAATCAAATCAAGTAAACAACTTTTACAGATTTAATTCAGCATAATCAGAAGACGATTTTCACATTGTTTCACATAAACAATAAACATTCTACCACATACAAAACATGCAATAAGCATATAAATGATTTATATCTTGATTCTAGCATGTTAATTCAAACTTAACCATACGAACGGGGCTCTGATACCACTGTTGGGTTTTATGGATCCATGCGCAGCGGAATTAAGCATCAAATTAACACAAAACCCAAGCCCTAAGATCCGTTCTATATGATTAAATTAAATTCCTATGAGATCGAATTTACCAACCTTTATTGCTTTCCGGTCTTGAGCTATCGAACAATTTATCGGTGTGATTTTGAATCACAAACTTCGATCTTCAAAACCTTTGAACCTTCAGATTGCTTGAACTCTAGGCCTTGATCGTCAAACGAGCGAAGACCCTCTATTGTTGTATCCACACGTAAGAATGAACCAAGAACGGTTCTTGAGGATTTCTAGATCCTTAAACCCTTTGGAAGAAATTTGAGAAACCTTTTTTACATGATTTTTCCCTTGAAAAATTTCGGCTCAATTTCGGCTGTTTACAGACTCTTATTTATACTACTTTAGTATTAGAGTTTGTTCCCTAATCAAATTAGAAAACAAGTGTAAACCGCCTCTGTGGCTAGTTGTGTCACAAGGCAGAACTAGCCAGATGGCCAGTTGTGTCGCGCTACAGAACATGCCAGATGGCCAGTTGTGTCGCGCTACAGAACAAGCCATATCAGGAACTCTCAATCATTTCTTCCTTTGGTTTAACCAATTCATTCTAGATGTGTGTGACCCAATAGGATTATATTAGGTTGGCAATGAGCTCGATCATATCGATCCTCATAAGACATAAGTAGACTCTAGCAAGCCATTATGTCTACCCAAATAATGTAACGTAGGAGTTCACGTTTACAATGGTACACTTCCATTTCTCCCTTTGTCTCACGATGTTATATTGAACACAAGTCATGGTCCTCTTCAACTTGTATTTGTTCAATGCTTTCTCGATCATGAGTATAATGATAATCCAATCGCATTGGGGTGTGGCCACACACTTTCCATCATTATCACTCATCGAGGGGCCCAAGCAAAACATCTCTCTTTCAAGGGACAAATTCCATCTTGACTTATCATCCTTCCCATCATGAATCTGATCATGCCAAAGACAGCCTTTATAAATATCGCGTTAAGATATCGTTTGACTAAAATCAAACATGAATTTCATCATATGTAAGGTCATGATAATCTCTGGTCTAGGGACTAAATGAAGTGACCATATGAGATTTAATTATGACATTTGACCATGACATAAATCTCATACGGGTCAAGTCCCGTCACTTGTTATCTAATAAGTACCCATAATTTCAATGTGCATCCCTATGCATATAATCATCATATGATTATCCATTGACAATTATACTAATTATTCTCTTAATAATTAGGGACGGAGATTATTACAACAAATATGCATACTATATAATAATCAAATAATAAACTTAAACGATAAAGATGATACATAATGGTTTTCAGTTAAACATAACTAAAGCCTAGGGCATTACACCAACAGGGGTTTGTTTTGCCGTTTAGTGTGTGAGATCCGGACTTACGATGACGGCCGGGGTTTGTTTTGCCGTTTAGTGGGCGAGATTCGGACTTACGATGACGGCTAATTTTATTTTGCAATGGAGAGATTTAGCCGGGGTGCGGCCAATTCCCTGGGATGGTTTGACTTTGCACTAGAGGTATGAGTTTATTGTTGTTTGTAGTTTAGAACTTTGTCACTTCTCCATCTTCTTTTTCTTGTTCTGAGCACTATCAGCTTTTTTGTCGCAGGCGTGATGCTATGAGATCTTCCGGTGCCAGCCGTGGGACTGGGAGGACGAGGCCATGTTTGGGTGTCCCGCCATGTTGTGCTGGGCTCGCTCTTTGAGGAAGAGGAGGACGAGTCGGGGAAAGATCACTGTCACCTATCAGGAGGTGCAGCGATACCTGGAGAGGGACAGTCCGGAGGGGTTTGAGCTATACCCTTGGACTCGGTATGGCAAAGATGAGCTGGAGGGCGCCCCTTGGGTGACACGGCAGCGGAAGCTTCTGCGGGGCTTCACTTTCGACTCCCTGTACCTGGGAGAGAGGGTCTTCTGGAAGCATGGCTCAAGTGTGCCTCCTATGGCTCCGAAGGATCCGCCCTTCCATATGATGATTCCTCTTCATATGGACGTGCTCGAGTATGAGAGGTACCTGGCCGGCGTGAGTGCCGAGGAGTTTGTCCTGGAAGGCGAGGAGTATGTGGCCTTTGTTAGGCGGAAGCTGAGGACGCTACAGGTGTTGGCGAGGGAGAGGCAGACTGCCTTGTCACGTCCTCCAGATGTCCCGGTGCCTGGGCCAGACTTCACTTATGTTTGTGGGGACTCTTCGAGGAGGAGGGTGTCGGTGCCCATCCCAGAGCATGGTCCTGCTGTTTATCGAGTTGACCCGGATGTTGCGGTGAACTGGTTTACTCTTTTCCGTCTTGGCATCTTTTTGTATCTTTCTCTTTTGTTGAGTATTTTGTATCTCTTTTGCTGAGATTCTCTTTGGTTGTTTGCTTGTGCAGGTCTCGGGGCGGTCCTTGGACGTGCTGACCCGCCGATATGTGGGGTTGAGGGATTTTATGAAGAAGCTCTTGGGGAAGATGTCCTGCGGATCTTCGCGGAGCGCGGCGGCGTTCGAGCCAATGCCTTCGAGGAGGTTTGTGGATACTCCTTCTTTTAGGGTTGAGCCGGAGCCACAGCCTGAGGTGCCGGTTCGGGAGCGGCACAGCTTTGATGCGGGGACGTCTTCGGGGCCCAGAGGCCGCAGACCCTTCAACAGTTTTTTCCTCCGTCGGGTGCGTAGGGTGAAGGGCGTCCTCGCATCCCTTGTTTGATCCTTTTACCAGGTTTGACCCTTCAGATTACTTCGAGTATTCGATCGACGAGGGGGTCGAGTTTTTCGATGACGAGGAGGTGACTGTCGGGTTTTCCGAGATGCCGGAGTTCTCGTTTGAAGAGGCTGATGATGATGAGTCGGAGTAGGGCTCCTTTTGTTTTTTTTTTGTATTGTATTTGTAGAGCAACAGAAATTTTGTATCTGTAATAAAACACTTGTATTTGGCATGGCAAAGTATTTTATTTGAGATGTAACGATGTATTTGTGATTACGGGGATTGACCTAGGAATTGTTGCTAGCTTATTTTATTTTTGTGCATGTCGCATGAGCTAGGAATGCATTTGTGGTTAGTGTATGGGGATCGGAAACGGCTTTGGTAAGGCTTTTGAGCAGTCAGGGGCAAGGTCCTGCCGCGGGCAGCAACTGTTTTGCAGTTGCTGAAAAATTTAGCCAGGCTGCGAAGTGGTCCGCGCGGACACTTCATGCATGCAAAGATATCCGCGCGGACGCTTCTTGCTTTTGAAGAGGGGATAATATTTACAGAAAATATGGATTTCCCTCATCTCCCCACTCTCATTTGCAGTCAACTTCGAGCTTTCTTCCCATTTTCTCTAGAAACCTCCATTTTTGCCATGGATTCTTCGTATGTTCCGAGAATTTTGCCAAGGCTTTCAAAGGAGAGGCGAGCATACTTCCTTGAGCGGCTCGAGACATGGATGAGGCACCACATGAGGCACAACAAACAGGATTTTGAGGTGCAATTTCGACTCCGCTCTGTTTAGTCCCTTAGAGAGTTAGTTCCTGATTGGGAGTTGTTGCGGGCTGCTGCAAGGTTCTAGGATGTTAGGAGGCGTGTGTATAGCTTCTCCTACAATGAGGTAACGCCCACCTTTGAGGATTTTTGGGCTTTCATTGGAGGATCGGTGGTGGAGGCCATCTCGCTTCCTTTGATCGGCGGTGCGACCGTGAGCGTGAAGCTCGCATGCTTTCTTCGGACTTCGCTGGAAGAAGCACAAGGTATGACTTTTGATTCTGTTCATATTGATATTTTTGCACTGCCTGAGCGGTTTATGGGTGATGACGAGAGTGATGTCTCTTGGAACGCGTTTGCTTTATGCGTGATGGCAACGCTTTTCATGGTCAGTTCCCTTGGGGTGTGTGATGATGAATTGCTTGATGTAGTAGGGAATTTCCGAGCCAGTGAGGATATTGCTACGTTGGTTCTTGGGGAAACCCTTCATGGCATTGATCGCTTGTCTATAGGGGATAGGTTCATGCGAGGGGGAAGCCCTGTTTTGCTCACCTTATGATTGTGAGAGAGGCTTCAAGCCATGCCTGAGTCTCCAGTGTCTCTTAGTCCGTGGACGTTTGCTTGGCGGCCTCTTGTATTGGATATGAATCAGTCCACCTGGGAGAGATGGATGGCACAGCTTGGTACGCATCAGATCCGTTGGTGGGTTTCCCATTAGGGGATTGAGACTAGGAGGGCCTTTCATGAAGGTTCCTATGTTTTCAGAGTTCCGCGTTTGTCTTGGTCCTCTTTCTATGTTCCGTCGCTTGTTTTCAGGCAGTTCGGGATGAGGCAGGAGCCTTTGCTGGGCTGGGATGACATTGCCACTGTGGAGGTAGCTTCTTTCTGCATGACAGATCCAGATGTCTTTCTGTATTTTTTGAGGTTATAGAAGTATTCTGCTTTCCCTGCTATGGTGCTCCTTCGAGGTCGGGAGAATGTTGTGTTGACTATCAAGTACCAGGATTGGTACGAGTAGCATGTCGGGCAGACCCAAGTGGTTTTGGGGAACAGGCGTGAAGCGATTCTGGGGCAAGGTTGTCGTCTTAGCTACAGCCTTAGAAGTGCAGAAGCCTGGTCTAACTCTCAGAATGTTACGGGAGACCCTTTATTTGACTACGAGACCAAAGTTGACCGACTGACGGAGAGAGGTCCCCTTTTGCAAACTCACAGGGAGGAGATCTGGGCCGAGGCACGGGCGAATGAAGATTTACGAGCTACAGGTTTGCTTGACTCGATGGGGAGGACCCCTGAGCTCGGAATGAGAGAGATAGAGTTGGCTCACATGGAGCGAAAGAAGAATCATCGGGGATAAGGGAAGAATGGCGAGGGGACAAGCGCGAGTGGCGTGGAATGACCTCCTTAGTATCCATTCATTGCATTACAGACACATTATTTGTTAAATGTATTAAGCTGTCTTTTAGCATGTTGTGAGCTTGAGAGTAGACCGTGCTTGTACTCATCAAGAAATGTTGTAACCGTTAGTTATTTGTGATTTACTTTTAAAGCTTTGTCGAGATGCAAGATCTCTTGCTTGCTTTTTATTTGAGCCTTGGCGGCGTCCAGCTTTGGACCTTTCTGTTGTATTTTGTGAACTGAAGCAGTCTGAGCCTTGACGGCATCCATTTTTTTGGATTTTGTGTTTGGATTGATCTGAGCCTTTGTTGGCATCTGTAGACACCCCATTCTGAACTCATAATTACATGATTACACTACTCTTCATCTCTCTTTTATGTTTTGATGAAAGCATATCAGTTTCGTCATGTTTCGTTAAGTTTCTAACTAACCTCGTTAGTTTTGGACCTAACTGACTAACGGAACAACTGAAGAGGACAAAATAGTCATCAGACTAGTTATCTCGCACGAGATATCATATCTCGCGCGAGATATCCCCTCGACAGGATGTGCAGAAATCACTCTCCTTCTCCATTTCAAATTCTCTTTTTGGATAAAACCTTATCAATTCGGGTATCCAATCAGAACTGAGTTCTGGAACCTTCCTAGGGGATTTTACCTCTCCACCTTCACCTCTCCAACCTCCTATAAATACTGGATGACTTTCAGTGTTTCGGGGGTCGACAATTCTGATCCTTGATCAAGAAAACACACAACACACACAATTTGTTGGTTTCTTTCCACGAAAGACTCCTTCAAATCACTCACAAACAACTCCTAAATTCGTCCTTCAACCACGTTGATTGACGAACATCGAAGCCCGAATCAAAGGACTAAGGCGAAGCTCCGTCTGCATCGAGATCCAAATCAAGGATCAAGGCGAAGCTTTGTCCGAATCAAGGTTCGACTCTAAACTTGAGTCGAAACTCTGTCCAAATCTCTTCTCAAAAGGTAATCATCCTTTAAACTTTCGTTTCTCTTCTCAACCTCTCTATTGATTTTAGAGTAGTGTGATCCCATCAAAAGGATTAGCCTAGAGTCCCTTCAGTCAATGAAGGCGATATCGAAGCATACAATCCGACATTCCTAATCAAGAAATTGATTAGGATTTATTTGTTCTTCTTTAATTATTTTATTAAAAAGATTGAAAACCTCTCTTTTCTTTAGCAAGACCGATCTCCGGATTGGGTGAAATGGATGCCTTCTAAACCTACCCATTTCATAACCTAAGCCCCGAACCCAAATCTCTTTCAAAATGGTTTTCCTATGTTTCCAATCGAATAATATAGGTGGCGACTCAAAAAGATGAAAAGATAGAAATTTTCTCACAACGCTACAGTTGGCGACTCCGCTGGGGACTTAAAATTAAGAGGCTTAAACTTGCGTCAAAATTAAAAGAGAGGTTTTCAAAAAAAATTGTAAATTCGATTTTCTGCTCTCAGATGAGGCATATCTCGCACGAGATATCATATCTCGCGCGAGATATCGCCTCGGCAATCTGGTTGTTTTCTGGTTTCTCCCGTTCATCTCATAATCCAAGACGAGAGTCGAACACGCAAGGGGGATCCCAGAATTCATTATCTGCAGAGTTCCCACATCTTAAGGCCTCCCTTAAGGTGTAGAACTCGAATCTTTATTTCATTTAAATAATTGATTATTATTTATGAACTGCGTGCGATTGGGTTTTATTTAATTAAAGTCCGGTCCATTGGGGATTCGGGAGTTGTAAATTGAATTATTTATCTCTCTTTATCTCTCTTTATGTGGAACTACGACGGCCTGAGTCTTCCTAATTTGGGAGAAACGTAGGCAACCACTTGGTGCGGCCACTATCTGTTTTTTCTTTTAATTTTCAAAAAAAAAATCTCTATTTTACTCTATCACCTAGATTGACTCTCACACACGTGCACTCATGATATAACTGTCATTGCACTACATACCCTCTATAAACCCGGGACCCACACTAAGGACGGATGACGGTAACCACCTAGTCGCCGGTCTCTCCGAAGTTGGACAATCCCACTCCGCGTATTCAATCCACCTAGATTGTCATATCGCGGGGAGCCTAGCCTTCCAGCCCTGCATCGCCACATATCATGTAGATTGTCTTTCTAGGAACACTCCGTGACCGGTCGGTTTTGACTTGGTAATTTTTCTTGTCTTTGACCAAAATAAAGTTAATGTAAAATTGACTATCGAGAAAGGATTCGGAAAAGTCCCTTCGGAAAAAGAAAAAGTCCCTTCGGAAATGTCCCTTCGGAATGACCCTTTCGAAAGTCCCTTTAAAGAAAAGATATCCTTCCGGTCAATTTTACGTGGCTTTACTCTACAAAGAATGATCAATTACCAAGTCCCTAGGGTTGGTTCGAATTATGTATACCTGTAAGATTTACCTAGGATACTAGATAGAAAACGGACCTTTGTCCGTCCGACCATGAATTTAGGAAATAAAAAGGAATAAAATCCATCTCTCCGAATGGTTATCTCGTGCGAGATTACCTACTCCCGCGCGAGATATTATTTGCAGAATCTGTGTTTGTAATTGATGATCGATGTGCGCTCCCTCCTTGAGTCAAAACTCCGTCTCTAATAAAAAATAAAACATCAAAAAAAAAAATCACTCGTGAGGTAATTTTAACCATCATCCTTTTCTCCATCTAGGATCGTTTGGGGATAATATTCTAAAAGACGTTTCGTTGGGATATCTCTAGTTCATCTCTAAGGTCGTCAAGCTCCCTTACCTCTCCAACGGTAGCATTTCAATTTCCTTCCGACACGATGAATTCCGAAGCACTCAAGAAGGAAATTGAGGATCAAAGGATTCGATATGAAGAAATGCTACAAGCCCAAGCCGATGAAATGGAGGCCCGATTAGAACTTGAAAGAAGAATCCAAGCCGGGGAAATAAAAGCCATGGTTGACGAACTCCAAGCCATGAAACTACAATTGGCCGAATTAAGCTCAAAGAAGAAAGAGAATGAGTCCTCTTCCGATGACGAAGTATCATACACTAAGAAAGCTAAAAGGAACCACAAGCACAAGAAAAAGGTGTATGAGTCTAGCTCATCATCTTCCTCCTCCGACAATGAGAGTTATGCTTCCAAGAAAGAAAGAAAGAGGGAAAGCAAGGACGAACCCCTCACCATGGCAATGCTAGAAAAGAAACTTGCATCCCTCGATGTGAGCAAGGGAGCCTCGCTCTCTATCGACTATGACACCCTTCGTCAATCCATGTCAAAGCTTCCTAGAAAGTACAAGACACCCGACATTGCAAAATTCAATGGTTCTACTTGTCCAAAAATTCATCTGGAAACCTACTCTTGGGCCATGCTACCTATGGGTGTCGATGACAACTTGCTAGTTCAATGCTTCCCTCAAACCCTTGATGGTGCCGCTAGAGATTGGTACATGACTCTTCCACTCTCCACAAGGCTTGATTGGCCACTCGCCAGTCGTGCCTTCCAAGAACAATTTGAGGACAACTCCACTTACCGCACCACTAGGAGAGACCTTGAGCAAACCAAGCAACTTCCGAATGAATCATTCGCAGACTTCGTCAAGAGATGGAGGATCAAACTGACTGAAATCGTTGATAGGCCAAGCCTAGACGAACAAATTCATATCCTACTTCAATGTCTCCGCGAAGAGTACCAAGAGAAGCTTGCCGGCAATTACTTCCCTAGTTTCCTCGAACTCCATAAATCGGGCCTTAGAATCGATGAATTGATCCGTCTTAGAAAGAATTCAGAAAAGGAGAATTGTCCAACAAAGGGGGGCACCGGTCGTACCTATCATGATTTTGGTGGGGCTACTCTTAAGGAAATGTTCGATGATCTAGTAGGCCAAGAAAAACTGAAGCCGATGGAAGACTATCATCCTAAGAAAATAAGGGAAGATTGGGACCACGACAAATTTTGCGAGTACCATCAGTTTAGTGGTCATGACACCAACAATTGCTACAATTTGAGGGATGCCATCCAAGACTTGTATGAAGCCGGCAAGATCAACTGAAGCATCACCATCTTGGGGCTCCGATCGTCCTCTCCCTTTTTCCTTTGAAAAAAAAAAAAGAAAAGAAAAAAAAAATATAGATTAGGTTAGCTTCCTAGTATGTTCTCGAAGAGTCGTTCTGTCATTCTAGTCCATCTCTATCCTCTCTAGTTTGTGTCAAGTAAACTATCGAGTCTGTTTCGAATTTTCTTATCAATAAAAGTTATCTCTTTATCCTAAACACTTTCCCAAGAGTTGTTTTTCTTTATGAGTATCATTTGATCCATGCTGAATAGTGGACCCTCATTCCTTAAATCATCACAAAAAATAGAAACTTCTAAACAAGTTTGAAATGAAAACTATCCTTAGAAGGCTTAAGGCTAAACATTACTCCTGTTGAATGTCGAAGATCAACAAGCGAAGGAAGCCAAAGGCGCTGCTATCAACATTCATCCCAAGAAGAGTGGGGCTACTTAATTCAAGGCTTTGAGAGTACAAAAATAAAAAGCTCGCTAGGTCGAAACTCCTCAAATTGTCCTAGGCAAAAATAGAGCATCAAAAAAAAGAGAAAAAAAAAGAGTAAGAAAAAGAAAAACTCTCAAGCCTTCATCGCCCCACAACAAGGATGGAATTTCAACAAAAGCAAGAAGGACTCTCCCACAGAGAAAAGAGAGTCAAGTAATACCAACAAAGAAAAGAGAATTCCTCAACATCCTCTTACAATGAAGCCCGAATGGCAACGCAAATGAAGATGACTTTCAACTTCCATCCATAAAGAGAAATGTTTAGCCTTAATTCATACTAATGATTGGCTTTCTTTTCAAATTCGTTAAGAAATTTCTAGATGATACAAGGTCCATTAAAAGTAGAGCAACTTTTCTAGACCTTTGAGCCATATAGCGTTCTTTGTTGAGTCTAGGGGCTTCCTCTTAGCCATTCTCATACACACTCTTGAAATCCAAGCATCAAAACTGGGGCTTCCTAACCTTTCCTCCCCCAGTCATTCCCTACTCAAACTCTCGAGAGTAATCAAATCTGCATTAGGGGCTTTCCTCTTCGTTTCTCACTATCATCATTAGAGAATACACTCCCTCATAAAAGAGCCAATGCTTGGATAACTTTCCAAAAATAGAGTCCGTCTCTCCTCAACTAAACTTGAGATCTCATCTTTCTCCTTAATGAGATTCTTCCAACTGAGTTCTCTTCGAGTAAACATACTTTTCAAAAAAATGGCTCGCTAGGTTGAAAAACTCGTAAAGAGCGGCCTAGGCAAAAGTTAGAGCACAAAAACAAGAGACGCAAAAGAGATGCCCGCTAGATTGAAAACCCGAAAGGGCGGTCTAGGCAAAAACCAGGGTGCGTCACTAAGAAAGAAAAAAATTCAAAGGGAAAAAGGAGGGGATCCTTCTTCAATTCACGCAGCCTCACAAGCCTATTCGCGAAGTCATCTACATCATACAAGAAGTCTTGGGGCTTAGTGTCGAGAGAAGCCTTGGAAAATACATGCTTTAGAATAGGCATCATAAGTTATACATAGAAAAAGCCATTGGAGTGGTTTGGACATCGTTCAGTCAATGATCATCACATGAGAAACTTAGGGCTTGACGATGAAGAAGTCCTATGACAACAAAAAAATCCTTGAAGCATCCTGAACCTTAGCGTTGAACTTGGGTTATCTCAATGGAATCCTATTAGACGATTGTCTCATTCGATCTTCAGATGGACCTCACGAGTTGGTCTTCAAAACCAAAATCTAAGTCACACAAACAATTTTCATTCTCACATAATAGAACTCATTCTCCCCGCTGATTCTTGGAGTCGAGTGCACATTGATCGTCTTGAACAGACAAATACTTAAGTGAATGTATGTTGTTATGCAAATGCTTTCACTAACCCTCTTGCAGGAATTAAAATGCGTAAGGCACGTCAAGTGCCTACTTTCAAGAATTAGATCAAACATGTTGAGTGTTTGGATTCCATCTACCTCCCCATATGTCAATGTATCCAATTAAGTGCGTCGAGCATCTCTTCAAGCGTCAAGCATCCATTGCGTCAAGCAACCATTGCGTCAAGCAACCATCGCGTCAAGCATCCATCACGTCAAGTGCCATGCGTCAAGCATATTCCAACAAAAAGCCCGATTCAACGCCCAAACAGGTGGATCGTCAACAGTTAGGTGTGTCAAACATCTAAGATGCGTCAAGCATCTAGGGTCAGTATGTCGAATACTTACCTTATCAAAAGCCCGATTCAACGCCCAAACAGGTGGATCGTCACCAAGTAGGTGTGTCAAGCATCTACAAGTAGTATGTCGAGTACTACTCAACAAAAGCCCGATTCAACGCCCAAACAGGTGGATCGTCATCAAATAGATGTGTCAAGCATCTAGGGTCAGTATGTCAAATACTTACCTCAACAAAAGCTCGGTCCCGAATCGCTAGGATCGTCACCTCACTTCCACAAAAGACAGGTATCTTCAGAATTGGGTCAGGATTTGATTCCTCAGTATGGATTTGCCTTTTCAAAAATAAAATCTCCTCAATTTTCAAAAAAAATTGATTTTCAAAATACCTAAAGCAACCTTTTCGTGTTTTGGAGTCGAACTACGTTTTGGTCTGATTCTCCGATAGAGATACGTAGGCAGCCGTGCGGCACGACCATCCCAGCGTTCAGAATGATGTCTTTTCTATCGATGACACTTCTTCTTTCATAAGACCTGTCGCCGAGGGGCTCTGTAGACACCCCATTCTGAACTCATAATTACATGATTACACTACTCTTCATCTCTCTTTTATGTTTTGATGAAAGCATATCAGTTTCGTCATGTTTCGTTAAGTTTCTAACTAACCTCGTTAGTTTTAGACCTAACTGACTAACGGAACAACTGAAGAGGACAAAATAGTCATCGACTAGTTATCTCGCACGAGATATCATATCTCGCGCGAGATATCCCCTCGACAGGATGTGCGTAAATCACTCTCCTTCTCCATTTCAAACTCTCTTTTTGGATAAAACCTTATCAATTCGGGTATCCAATCGAACCGAGTTACGGAACCTTCCTAGGGGATTTTACCTCTCCACCTTCACCTCTCCAACCTCCTATAAATACTGGATGACTTTCAGTGTTTCAGGGGTCGACAATTCTGATCCTTGATCAAGAAAACACACAACACACACAATTTGTTGGTTTCTTTCCACGAAAGACTCCTTCAAATCACTCACAAACAACTCCTAAATTCGTCCTTCAACCACGTTGATTGACGAACATCGAAGCCCGAATCAAAGGACTAAGGCGAAGCTCCGTCTGCATCGAGATCCAAATCAAGGATCAAGGCGAAGCTCTGTCCGAATCAAGGTTCGACTCTAAACTTGAGTCGAAACTCTGTCCGAATCTCTTCTCAAAAGGTAATCATCCTTTAAACTTTCGTTTCTCTTCTCAACCTCTCTATTGATTTTAGAGTAGTGTGATCCCATCAAAAGGATTAGCCTAGAGTCCCTTCAGTCAATGAAGGCGATCTCGAAGCATACAATCCGACATTCCTAATCAAGAAATTGATTAGGATTTATTTGTTCTTCTTTAATTATTTTATTAAAAAGATTGAAAACCTCTCTTTTCTTTAGCAAGACCGATCTCCGGATTGGGTGAAATGGATGCCTTCTAAACCTACCCATTTCATAACCTAAGCCCCGAACCCAAATCTCTTTCAAAATGGTTTTCCTATGTTTCCAATCGAATAATATAGGTGGCGACTCAAAAAGATGAAAAGATAGAAATTTTCTCACAACGCTACAGCATCCAAATTTTTTGTTTTTGTGTGTTTTTAGACCGAACCAATTAAGGCTGCATACGTTCCCCCCGGACTGAGGGGCTCAGGTCTCCATAGTTCGACACTGCAATGAGTGACGGGAGACGAAAATTTGATCTTCTTTAGACGAAGTATCTGCGGAGCTTGCTTCTGTTGACTGGGTTCATGAAGGGATTGCCGTCTAGGTCTATCAGCTTCATGGAACCTCCGGAGAAGATCTTTTGGACCAAGAACGGGCCGATTCATGTTGGTTCCCATTTTCCAAGCGGGTTGGTTCGAGTGGGAGGCTTTTCTTTGAGTACCAGATCGCCTTCCCTGATGTCTCGGGATTTGACTTTCTTGTCGAAAGCTCTGGCCATTCTGCTTTGGTAGGCTCGAATGTGTTCCATGGCCTTTAGTCGACGTTCGTCTAGCAGGGCCAGTTCGTCGTGTCGGCTTCGGAGCCATTCGACTTCGTTGATATCGTTTTCCAATAGCACTCGGAGTGATGGAATTTCCAACTCGACGGGTAGCACTGCCTCTATCCCATAAGTCAGGGCGAATGGAGTTTCTCCCGTGGCGGTTCTGACTGAAGTTCGGTAGCCTCAAAGTGCAAGGTGTAGCTTCTTGGGCCAATCTCATCCTCGCGTGGTCATTTTTCGAATGATCTTTTCGAGGGTTTTATATGCTGCTTCTACTGCGCCGTTAGTTTGCAGCTTGTATGGAGAGGACTTGTGGCGTGTGATCTTGAATTCGGGCAGTAGTCTATCGCATTCTCCTTCGAAGTGAGATATGTTGTCTGATATGACCTCGTTCGGGATGTCGTATTGGCATATGATGTTTTCCTTGAGGAATTGTGCGACCTTTTTGGAAGTTAGCACTTTGTAGGACTTGACTTCGATCCATTTTGTGAAGTAGTCGATGGCAACCAAGACAAACTCGTGGCCATTGCTTCCGGGCGGAACTATCTTCCTGATGATGTCGATTCCCCAAGTGGCGAAGGGCCAGGGAGTAGTCATGAAATAGAGATCGTGAGGAGGAAGATGGTTGAGGTTGGAGAACCGTTGGCACTTGTCACAGCTTTGGACAAAGTGAATGCAGTATGCCTCCATGGAGATCCAGTAGTAACCCATTCGAAGAATGATCTGCATCAGGGCTCTAGCATTCATGTGGGGGCCGCAAGCCCCATTGTGAACTTCGTTCATGAGTTCGTTTGCTTTTTCCTTGCTGATGTAGCGGAGGAGCGGCCCTTGGTAGCGTTTTTTGTATAGCATGTCCCCAAGAATGAGAAAGTGAGAGGCAAGGCGCTTTAGGGCCACGATGCTCTTGGCATTGATTCCTTCTTTGTGTTGGCCTTCCTCGTTCATGAAGGCGGTTTCCCCGTTCTTGAGGTATTGGTATATTTGGTTGTACCACGGCTCATTGATGGGCTCGGGTTCTGGTTCGATCTCGCAGCAGTAGGCAGGAATTTCTTTTCTTCCTACTTTGAATGGCTTTATCGCCTTCCCTTCGGGGATTTCAACGAGTGAAGCCAAGGTGGCTAGGGCGTCAACAAACCGGTTTTGGTCTCTTGGCAAGTAGTGGAAGGTGACCTCTTTGAATTACGTGACGAGGTCTTCCATTCAGGCATGGTATTTTTGCATGCCTGGGTCTATCGTTTTCCATTTGTTGGAAACTTGATTGATGATCAGGGTTGAGTCCCCGTAGACCTCTAGCTTCTGGATGTTCCTTTCGAGTGTGGTCTCTAGTCCGGCGGCGCAGGCTTCATATTCAGCGGCGTTGTTGGTTACCTCGAAGTTTAGCTTTATGGCGATTGGGGTGTGCTCGTCTTTAGGGTAAACCAAGAGCATACTAATGCCATTTCCTCTTTTGTTGGATGATCCGTCGAAGAACAGTTGCCATCGATTTTCGCCTTCAAGTGCGAAGATTCCTTCGTCTGGAAATTGTGGTTCGGGACCTTGGACCTCGTCGGTTAGGAAGTGGCAAGTTGTTCGGCCATTACCCATCCCTTGATTGACTTCTGGTTCACGTACCTGATGTCAAACTCTGCCAGGAAGAAAGACCATTTGGCTAGCCTCATTGACAGTGATGGTTTGTCGAAGAGGTACTTGACCGGGTCCATTTTGGAGACCAAGTGCACTGTGTGCGACTGCATGTAGTGTCGTAAGTTTCCGACAACCCATACTAGAGCTGCACATGTTTTCTCGAGGGCTGAGTAGTTGAGCTCACTGCCTTGGAACTTTCGACTGACGAAGTATATGACATTCTTGACTCGTGACTCTCTCTTTTCTTGACAGAGCATGGCTCTAACTACGATGTCGATCACAGTTAGGTACAGCAAAAGTGGCTTCTCCTCGTGGGGAGGACAGAGGATCAGAGGACTTACAAGGTACACCTTTATCTTTTCGAAGGCGTCTTGGCATTCTGGGTTCCATTCGATGTCTGCATTCTACTTCATTAGTCGGAAGATTGGCTCGCATATGGAGTTCAACTGATTGATAAAGCGACTGATGTACTGCCGGCGGCCCATGAAGCTTTTTACTTCTGTTTGGGTTTGCGGTGGTCTCATTTCGATTATGGCCTTGATCTTTTGAGTATCAACTTTGATGCCTCGTTCGGTGACCATGTACTCCAAGACTTTGCCTCGGATTACTCCGAATGTGCACTTGGCAGGATTTAACCTCATTGAGTATTTTCGAAGGCGATCGAAGAACTTTCTCAGGTTGATGAGGTGATGTCCATCTGATCCTTTTGAGTGAATGATCATGTCGTTGACGTACAGTTCGATCTCTTTATGGATCATGTCGTGGAAGAGGGCAGTTGCTGCCCGTTGGTAGGTAGCCCCAACGTTCTTTAGTTCGAACGACATTACTTGTAGCAGTAGGTTACCCAGGGGGTTGTGAAGGCTGTTTTGTCTTGGTCTTCTTCGGCCATGTTGATTTGATTGTAGCCGGCGAACCCGTCCACGAAGGACTTGACCTCAAAATTGGCTGTAGTATCGACCAACATGTCTATATTTGGTAGTGGAAAGTCATCCTTGGGACTTGCTTTGTTGAGATCTCGGAAGTCCACGCAACAGCGTACCTTTCCATTGGCCTTGGTGACTGCGACTATGTTGGAGAGCCATGTCAGGTATTCAATTACCCTTATGAAGCCGACGCGGAGCATCTTTTCGATCTCTTCCTTGACTTGTAAGGACCATTTTGGCTTGATTCGGTGTAGCTTCTGGTTGATGGGCTTAGTCTCGGGATTCAGGGGAATCCGATGTTCCACTATGGCTGGATCTAGGCCGGGCATGTCTTGGTAGGACCAGGCGAATACGTCCACGAATTCTTTGAGCAGCGCAATCAATGCTTCTTGCTCAGTGTCAGTGAAGAAGCTTCCAATTTGTGTCTCTTTAGGCTCTTCCGCAGTCCCCAAATTCACTTTGGTTAAAATCTCCTCGACAGCTTGGGCCCGGTTTTCTTCTCGTTTGATAACATGCTTAAAGATGTGTTTAATGTATTGTTTGTTTAATGTGTCTGCTTCTTTTTCAAGTGAATCGTTATTAACTGTTTGTGATTTAGTTAATTTATCATTTGTTAAAGATGCAATGAGAGGATACTCGGAAATGTCAAAACTTTCATTAAGAGCATATGGGAATACATGGTTGGCTATGAATTCGTAATCTTCTAGCGTAAGGCCGTTGGAAGACTCGAGAGATTCAAATTCAAAGACAACAGACTCAGAAAGTATTTCGAATCTAGACTCTAGGACGCGAGGGTTTAGACTAAGTTGTTCGATCATTTCCTTCTTGCTAGCTACAAGTTCGAAGAAGGTGGCCCAGTTCTTTAGTGGCAATGCGGATAAGCTTGAAAGGAGGCGAGGGTCGAAAGGCTTCGCGCTGCTTTCCCCATTCATAGCTATCACAGAGTTATCATAAATAAAACCTATGAGGTCTGGCACCTCAATTTCTTCATTGATGAGTAGTTGTAGCAAGGGCTCATTCCAGGCATTGTCTGCGGAGTCTTCCTTTGTGGTCTTGGGCATTGCTAGTTCGAATGCTGACCCGTCCCGCTTGTTTGTGGCAGGGGTGCTGACAGGAAGCTTTTCGAGTTCTTCTGCCAAAGAGGGGGTTTTCCTGAACCAAAATTCATTGTAAATAGTGGTGGTAGTGGGTCCCGGTAGAGTTGGTGTGTCGAGGAATGCCCTTCTGACGGGGTTTGGCTCGAGGCCTCTGAACCTTTCAAGGCTTTGTTGGAGCTTGTCCATTATTGCCGACCAGTTTTGTTTGGCGCTCTGTCCTCTTTTCCATATCTTCGTTCAAGTTGCCGGCTTTCTTTTTGAAGTACCGGGCAATGTCGAGGCTGTAAGGGCGGAGGTCGGAGATTGCATACGAGCCTCTTTTGTCAGTAGCTAAGCATTTTCGTGCTGCTTTTCTGTCTACCACAGCGTCTTTGGGAGTAGGGATGTACCCTAGGCCACGGCGGGTGTTCTGCTCTTTGATCTCGATGATCTTGTGGGTGCCTTGATGGTGCTTACCCAGACCGAGCCTCAAAATGTAGTTCATGAGCTTCATCATCTTCATGGGAGGAGGGATTCGGTCCCAAGGCAGGGGGAGATCTATGCGGCATACTTGGGCCTTTAGGCTTTCGACCGTGAACCCTATCAGCATCATGCCTTCGTTGTCGTGCTTGATTTCCAAGACCGGGATGCTATTTGTGTTAGTTCCTTCGGTGGTCACGCTGTCCCCATAAATGATGGTGAGATCACTTCCTTGGACGAACTTGACGCATTGGTGCAGAGTGGATGCCACACCGTTGATTTGGTGTAGCCAAGGCCGGCCTATGATGGCAGTAAAGGTGATCGGGATGTCGATAACGTGGAAGTCTGTTGGTACCATCTACTTTCCGAACCACAGGTTCAGGGTGGCTATTCCCAAGACTGAGTGAGACGTTGAGTCATAAGCTTTGATCGTTTGTGTTGATGGCTTTAGATCGGTTGGCTTGATTCCTAGCAAGTCCATCATTTTGGAAGGAAGGACATTCATGGCCTATCCTCCATCCACCAAGACCCAAGGAAGGCGACGCTCGTCGAGTATGACGGTGATGTAGAGAGGCTCATTGTGGTCAGCCCCAAACTTTGGTAGATCAAGCTCTGTGAAGGTAATGATGTTACCGTAGTGGACGTTGCCGATCATTTGGACTGCTTGTCTGGTGTCACATTGATTGGCACCATGGTCTGGGCCAGGCTTTCCTCCAGATTGAGTTTGTGCGGGTAGGAGGAAGTAAGTAGGGACCAGAGGGATATGTTGGCCTGGGTGTGCTTGAGCTGGGTCAAGATTGGATCTTCAGCCTTTGGGTCAAGCACTTCAGTTCTTTGGCGTAGGGGCTTTTCTCGGTTCGAGGCTCAGGTATGGTTGGCCTTTTTTCTGTCTTTGGAGGATTCACAGGGATCTGGCCGGAACGCGTCAGTACGTTCACTTCTGGCTTTACTCCTTTGCTTGTTGCTCCCGCTTCTGTCAGTGGAGGGCCTTGGTTGGCATAGGGCCATGCATTGCATTTTAGCTCGTTTACTGTTATTGCTTTTGTTGGAGCGTCAATGATGGCCTTGATGTCTTCCCAATATAGGGGTTGGGGTGTCAGGACCCTTGGGCCGTTGGTGGATGTGCGGAGCTCGTCCCTGCTAATCATGGAGCAGAAGTTGCCGTGATCTTGAGTTGAGTCAGGCTGAAGGGATTTGCTGGAGTAGATGACGTAGTAGTCAAACTTTTCGGATGGTTCTCCAAGGGTTCCCACTGTGGGATCACCGGCTTGGTACCTCTTTTTCAGTTTTTGTTGAGAGGAGGTTTTCTTCTTTCTTGGGGGATGGTCCTCGTGTATTTCATCTTGGAAGTCCCTCTCCAGGCAAGCGGGGCAGTCGCATACATCCCACCAGATGTGTTCGGCAGTTTGTGGTGGGCTCAGGACCTCGGGAGCCCCAGGTGGCTGGGGAGTAGCCAATGTTCCGAAATGATGCATGGCACCTTCGATCCAGACCTGTTGTTCGCCTTGGCATTTTTCGAGAACTCTGACAACTTGCCAAACCTCTTCCATTGTTGGGAAATTTCTCAGGGGTAGGATTTTGTTTCCCTCGTTGTTATCTGTCGACCTTTCCATAGGGGAGTGACGGGCTACTCTGGTGGTTGTTATTGGAAAGGCCGTCGGACCTTGCGGCTTTGACACTGGGAGGACGGTTCCCGGGTACTCTCAACCACTCTCGGCTCACTGGAGGGGGTGACGGGTAAGGTGTAGACATGGGAAGGCCTTTTTTGGATAAAGGGGGAAAGCTCATGCGACATGCGGTTTCCTTTTCTTTTTTTTTATTTACGATTTTTTTGTTGTTTTAATTTACTTAAAACGTGTGTTCTCAGAATCCTAAGTTAGTTGGAAAAGATTGCTCTTCTTTTTCGCAACTATGCTAGATCCTGGGTCAGTGGAGACCATCAGTGTGGCTATAAGCCCCTCATTTTTGTAAGTACCCAAATCTGGCTCATGCCTTCCGGTTAAGTTTTCCGGCAATTCCCCGAACTTTCCTAATGTCCGGGAGCAATTCCGGAACTGTTCCGAACCTTCTGAGGAATGAAGGGACTGCTTTAAATTAAAAAGGCACGTTTTCCTTAATATGGAAAACCTTCTAGAAATGCCACCTTGCATGATTCTAGAAACATGCTGAGTCACAAGGAATAATGCCGCACGGTTGCATTAGGAGGGAACTCCTAGCCGCACGGCCTCATTTGCTCTATCCAGACTACCTATAAATAGAGCCCTCCTCTACCCATTTTGAGATACCAATTTCCAGCATCAAAACTCTATAAAAACATCCATACGAAATTCAGGAAGCTGAGAGTGCCAAGAAGCCACCTCCCTCCTCCTTGAAGCCTTCAAAGTTGATCCATCCACTAGGCAAGCTCCAAAGAAGAAGAGGTCACCACCATTGGTAACCTCTCACCCCCTTATCTTGCATTATACTTGCCTTATGTGATTCTTGCTCCTTGCATTCATATATTGCTATATCTTGCTTGGGACTTGGTAGATTATTGTTAAAGATCATATCTTTATTCATGTAAATCATATCCCCTTCCCTTTGCATCCTTTGCATTACCATTGCATCCTTTGCTAATAAAAATGTGATCTTTAACATCCTTTGCTCATAAAAATGTAGTCTTTGCATTAAAGGTGCATCCTTTGCACCTAAAAATCTCTTTTTTACAATAAAAATGCATCCTTTGCATATAAAAATCATGTCTTTACAATAAAGGTGCATCCTTTGCACCTAAAACCCATTTTCATATACAAAGATGCATCCTTTGCACTAAAAATCATGTCTTTATAATCAAAGTAGCATCCTTTGCTTTCAAGATGTAGTCTTTATGCATCCTTTGCATATAAAACACTATTTTTCCACATAAAAATGCATCCTTTGCATTAAAAATCATTTCTTTACATAAGAAGCATCCTTTGCACCCAAAAATGTCATCTTTTCATTAAAAATGTCATTTTTATCATAAAACATGCATTCCCCTAGTCCCCAATTGGTACTTGATGCAACCTTCGGAACGGACCGGTGTAAAGATCCTATCTTTACATCGTTTCTTCCATTAAAGGTGTCGCAATCTCTTTAGAAAGGGATAAACCTTGAACCTATATCTCCAATTATCGCTTGAGACGAGCATGATAGCTCCAATATAAGCTCAATCGTCTCAAGGCGAAGGATTGATGGGCTAAGGACACTCCTTTCCTAAAGAACCCCATTTTGGACTATAAAAGAGAGTCCTTCTCTCGATCACGCAAAGACCCAAGGTCAAATAGCGATGATCACAAGTCCAAGATGAGGACGGGATCAAAGTCCCGAACACATAAAAATCCAAGAAATCCCGAGCGACAACCAACTAAATGGTTTGTACGTCCGAAAGACAACTTGGAACATTCCCCCCCCCCCTCTTTTCAACACATGCACACAAGAAAGCACACAAGCAAGCACGAAAAATGGAATCTTGGGAGACTTGCTACGGCAAGGCACCTTGGGTGAACGACGATCCGTTCTTCCCAAGGGGTAACTTAACCTCCGAACCCTAAAAAACCTTTTTTTCAAAGTTTTGAGGAAATCAAAATGGCGTGGCGACTCCGTTTTTCAAATTAAACCGGATGTTTTCAAACTCGCGTGAATCCAAACTAAAAAAAAACAAAAAAAATAGAATTTGGGCACACATTCACAGTTTGGCGACTCTGCCGGGGATTTCCCAAAGGAGAAAAGCTTTCATTTTCAAAACAAAAACGATACCCGGTATATAGGTGGAAACCATTTAACCTTCCTGTATCGCTTCCTAACCCGGGGCTTGGGATAAACGGTGGTCTAACATTCCCACGTACCAGTATATCTTTTCGAAAAAAAAAAGTAAAAAGAAAGCTTTTTTCCTTTGAGCGGGTTAGACTCCCTTCGCGGATTCCAATTATCGTGCTTGCTTTCTTTCATTGCATTGCATTGCATCTTGCATCTTGGGAATTGTGCATACTCTGAACAGGAAGCCTACTGAAAGGTGCTTGAAATGTTCGGGAAGCAACCTGAAATTGCAAAGGAGTGGAACCTGGAAAATTGATCCATGCAGTCGTACGGCTCAATCCTCCTTGGATTCTGACCGAGCGGCCTCAGTGGCAATTCTACCAGGACAAATTGAGGTTAATCTGGCAGCCTTGGCAGCTTGGGGCTATTCAGTTTCAAGACTGACTGGGGCTCCCAGGAAATTTACGTGCCTTATCTGTTGCATTTTCCCCCGTCCCGAAAAATCATTCCTTTAAAACACATTTTTGAAAATCTCTGTTTTAACTCAAAAAGGAACATTTTAGGAGACCGCACACTACGCGCACCTTATATATCATGTACACTTTGCACGCACATCCCTTTAAACCCGGGGTGGTTTTTCAGTTGCAGTCACGGACAGCCTTACGATGCTCCCGGGCGCGCACGGAATCACCCCAAACTCCCCATGACAGCCAGTGTCGACCAATGCACAGTCTGTGTCACACGTATCAAAAAACCGTGACTTTTTGGTTGGTTTTTGGTCTAGTCCGTGTCATATAGCCCAGTTGCATGTCCCCGTAAAGGTCAAGCCTTAGTTCATAACGAAAGTCAAGCTCTGCCAAAATTCCGACAAGGAAAAATTGGTAGAACCTTGACTCCAGCATTGACTTTGACCTTGACCCGCACAGAATGCGTATGAGTCGAGACCGAGTCCTTGCCAAAAATCCAAAGATCTTTCGCTCAAGCGAAGCTCTGCCAAAATTCCGACAAGGAAAAATTGGAAAGATCTTGGCCCGGCATTGACTTCGATTTTGACTCACGCACGCCGTATGCAGCGAAGTTCAATGTGACACTGTGTCATCCAGCTTTTACCGCCCGATCCATGCCTATTATCTTCTCGGACATTATCGAAAAGTCAAAACGTCATTCGCGCAAGCGAAATTCTGCCAAAATTCCATTAAGGCTGAAAGACGAGACTTTCCCGGTATTGCCTTGACTATAATTCGCATCGCTCGTGCGTTAAAAGTTCCTATGACCCGCTAGACCCGTTAGGAGCGTTCTTATCTCTCGATCGGTGGGATCCGCGTGCCCTATAGGACCCTCGCCCGGGGCTGTCCACCCTGGGAGGTCAAAATACAGGTGGAATATGAGGGGCTTATAGACGTAGTGATGGAACCCACTGATCCAGGATCTAGAGTAGTTGCGAAAAAGAAGGGCAGAACCCCTTTTCCAACCAAATAGAAATTAATAAAAGACACTGTTTTAAGTAAACTGGAAGATTCTTAATTTGCATATTGCTTGAGCCTTCAGCCTAAACACCTACCCAGAGTCTAAACCTCTCCTATCCCTTTCCCGCAGCGAGAAAGAAGTGGGTGAGAACACCGGTACAGCAGTTTGCGGCGCAGAGATCTCAGATAACCCGTCAGAATCCTCAAGTCTCAACCTTCCAGTGTCAAAATGGCCAACGTGGTAGTCAACAATGGTAATGACCAAGTAGTCGGAGAGGCCATCCCAGTTCAACCCAGGCCCCACATATGGTATGATGTATGTGATTGTGAAGACTGTCTGGAATATGAGTATCAAGAATGGATTAACGAAGACGCTCCTTCAAGAAAGAAGAAGAAGAGGAAGTCCATGCAACATAAATTAAAGGAAAGGTACGAAGCCGGGGACAAGAGCGTTGGAACTTTAGGGGAGCCTTCAGGCAAGTTTGACTACTACGTCAGTTATGCCAAGGAACCTACCAAGGAACCCGTCATTCAAAACGCAGTCTAGCCTGATACCCCTGTAGTCAGTGTCCCTCTCGAGGCAGAAAGTTTTGAATTTGTTGCCATCGTGAAGTTCAATGAGAAGCTAGCAGATTTGGAAGCAGAATACAGAAAACCCATAGAATACGTGGCCAATCAAGGAAGAATCAAGGTCTCTTCTGAAGAAGACTTCATCAGCATTATCCAGGCCAACCCTCCTGTTGGCTATACTGACAAGGTCGTGGTATCAAAGATCAGTAAAGAGAAGATGACCTATCAGCAGTGTATTGACAAGATGAGCCAGACTCTTCAGTCAATGAGTCCAATTGTCACAGACGAGCTCACCGAGAGATTGCATCAGGCTACTCTAGCTCCCCTCACAATCTTTCCACGGTACCGGCCTACCAGTGATTTCTGGCAAGCTTTTGATCAGTTCGAAGTTTCCAATTTTTTGAAGAATGCTGACTAGACTGCTACTCCCCAGGGCAACAGCAGGAAAGAGTAAACCCCAGTCCAACCCGCGTGAAACACTTCGAGTCAATAAGTAGTGTAGGGTCCAGAGTCAGTAGGGTCAGTTGAGTCAGGAATCTTTGAATTCCAGTCCTCTGAGTCATCCGAAGGCCTCACACCTGAGGATTATGAACATGTAATCAATGTCATCTTTCCCATTATTTTGAATGAAATGACAGATCTTTCTGAGTATCCTCTTATTGCCAACTTAACAAATGATAAATTAACTCAAAACTTAACAACAGTTAATAATGAATCATTTGAACAAGATGCAAACACACTAAACGAACAATACATTAAAGAAATCTTTTAGCAGGTTACAGAAAAAGAGGAAAACCGGGCCCAAGTTGCCGAGGAGGTTTTGACAAGTGTTAACTTGGGTATTGTCGAGGAACCTGAAGAGACACAGATTGGAAGCTTCTTCCAGGGGGTTGAAAGGGACAGGCTGGTTAATCTGCTCAGAGAATACATGGACGTCTTTGCATGGTCGTACAAGGATATGCCGGGGATAGGCAGTTCGATAGTAGAGCACAGAATCCCTCTAGCACCAGATGCTAAGCCGCAGCGTAAACCGAAAAGATCAAGCGTAATGGTCTTTACAGGTCAAAGAAGAAATTGAGAAGCTACTGCGGGTAGGATTCATCAGAGTCATCGAATATCCGACATGGTTGTCCAATATTGTGACCGTAACCAAGGCCAATGGGAAGGTGCACTGCTGTGAAGATTTTCGGGATCTGAACAAAGCCAGCCCCAAAGACGATTACCCCTTGCCAAACATAGACATCCTGGTGGACTCCACAGCCAACTACGAAGTCAAATCCTTCGTTGACGGCTTTGCAGGCTACAACCAGATCAAGATGGCCGAAGACGACCAAGAAAAGATAGCCATCACCACAACGTGGGGAACTTACTGCTATACAGTGATGCCATTTGGGCTTAAGAACGCCGGGGCTACTTATCAAAGGGCAGCGACCGCGCTTTTTCATGAAATGATCCACAAGGAGATTGAGGTCTACGTCGACGACAAGATAATCCACTCCAAAGGCAAGGATGGACAACACTTTGTTGACCTGCGAAAGTTCTTCGAGAGGCTGAGACAACATTCCATGAGACTAAACCCTGCTAAATGCACCTTCGGAGTGACAAGAGGAAAAGTGCTCAGGTATATGGTCACAGAGCGAGGTATCGAAGTCGACCCCCGAAAGATCAAAGCCATTATGGACATGAGGCCACCTCGAACCCAGACAGAAGTCAAAAGCTTTATGGGCAAACTGCAGTATATCAGCCGCTTCATCAACCAGTTGACCACTATGTGCGAGCCCATCTTCAAGCTCATGAAGAAGAATGTAGACACATAATGGACCGAATAATGCCAGGATGCCTTTGACCAGATCAAGGCGTACTTAGTACATCCTCCGGTGCTATGCCCCCCACATAGACAGAAACCTCTTCTGCTCTATCTCACTGTCACTGATACGGCAGTTGGGGCTATGCTTGCTCAGGAGAAGAAAGACTCTCGGGTATAAAATGCCATTTACTTTGTCAGCCGGAAGCTGCAGGGGAGTGAACTCAATTACTCAGCATGTGAAAAGACTTGTGCAGGACTGGTCTGGGTAGTCGGTAAGCTGAAGCATTATATGCAAGCCCACCCTATAAACTTGGTCTCGAAAATGGACCCCATCAAGTACATCTTTGATAAGCCTTCCCTCTCGATGCATCTAGCAAAGTGGTCCTTCTTCTTAGCTAAATACGACATCAAGTACGTGACCAGAAAGGCCATCAAGGGTCAAGCATTGTCAGACCATCTGGCAAATTTCCCCAGTAATGAGGACCATGGGCCTGAACCCCAATTCCCAGATGAAGGGATCTTTGTAGTCGAGCCTGAAAGCCGATGGCATCTATTCTTTGACGGAGCTGCTAACAAAAGAGGAAATGGCGTAGGGATGCTACTGGTTGATCCGAAAGATGAGCACACGCCCATAGCCCTTAAGTTTAACTTCCCTGCCACGAACAATGTTGCCGAATACGAAGCCTATATTGCTGGTTTAGAAGCTGCCTTAGAAAGGAATGTCAAGGAGCTTGAAGTTTATGGAGACTCAGCCCTGATCATCAACCAGGTCTCCAACAAATGGAAGACTGTGGACCCTAATCTTCAGCGGTATCATGCCTATATAGAGGAGTTGACTGGACAGTTCAGAGAAGTGACTTTCCACTACTTGCCAAGGGAAAAGAATAGATTCACAGATGCCCTAGCTACTCTAGCCTCACTTGTAGAGATCCCCGAGGGAAAAGCCATAAAACCCTTCAGAGTGGGTAGAAGAGAAGCCCCGGCTTCGTTGTGAAGTAGACTTGGGACTCCGAGCCTATCAAGGAACCCTGGTACAATCAAATTTACCAGTTCCTCAAAGATGGAGAGTCAGCTTTCAGAGACAAAGAATGTAGACCAAAAGAAGGTGTCAAAGCCAAGAGCTTGCAAGCCCTGAAAAGGTTGGCCTCCCATTATGTCATTTTAGGAGGCAACCTGTACAAGAAGCGGTACCAAGGACCACTCCTCTTGTGCGTCACTCAAGAAAGGGCCAGAGAGTTAATGACCGAAGTCCACAATGGTCCATGCGGTCCTCATATGAATGCTAGAGCCCTGATGCAAGTAATCCTCAGAATGGGTTACTACTGGATTTCCAAGGAGACAGACTGTGTCCAGCATGTCCGAGCGTGCGACAAATGCCAACGGTTTGCCAACCTCAACCATCTCCCGCCTCATGACTCCGCATCGCATGACGACTCCTTGGCCATTTGCAACTTGGGGTATTGACGTGATAGGGAAGATAGCCCCGGCAGGAAGCAATGGGCATGAATTTGTGTTAGTAGCCATCGACTACTTCACTAAGTGGGTAGAGGCCAAGTCCTACAAGGTCCTCACTTCCAAGAAGGTGGCCCAGTTTATCAAGGAAAACATAATGTGCAGATATGGGATGCCCAATGAGGTCATTTCAGATAACGGGTCGCACTTTGAAGGAGACTGCGACAGATTACTATCAGAATTCAGGATCACTCGCCACAAGTCGTCCCCATACAGACCTCAAACTAACGGAGCTGTGAAAGCTGCCAATAAGACGCTCGAACGGATCATTCGGAAAATGGCCACCCGTGGTCGTGATTGGCCTGAAAAGCTGCACTTGGCACTCTGGGGCTACCGAACGTCTGTCAGAACAGCCACAGGAGAAACCCCTTTTGCCCTCACTTACGGGATGGAAGCAAAGGTTACCAGTGGAGTTGGAAATCCCGTCACTAAGGGTCCTCCCGGAAAACGTTGTCAACGAAGTAGAATGGCTACGTAGCCGGCATGATGAGTTGGCCTCGCCGATGAAAGAAGGCTAAAGGCCATGGAACACACCCGAGCCTACCGCAGGCGAATGGCCGAGCATTTGACAAGAAAGTCAAAGCCGAGAGACATCAAAGAGGGTGACTTAGTGTCGAAAGTGAAGCCCCTACCAGAGACAACCCCGGGAAAATGGGAACCCGTTTGATCGGCCCGTATGTGGTGCGTAAGATACTATCGGGAGGAGCAATGAAGCTTGCAGACTTGGATGGCAATCCCTTTGTCCACCCACCAACGGCGATAAGCTCCGAAGGTACTATGTCTAAAAAAAAAATAAAAAAAATAAAAAAGAAAAAAGAAAAAAAAATTAGTGCAAAAAGAGTAATACCCACTAGGCCGAAAACCCAAAAAGGGCGGTCTAGGCAAAAACAGGTTGCACATAAAAAAAAAAAAAAAAAAAATCTTAGTGCAAAAAGAGTAATGCCCACTAGGCCGAAAAACCCAAAAAGGGCGGTCTAGGCAAAAACAGGTTGCACATAAAAAAAAAAGAAAAAAAAGAGGCCAAAAGACCTAATCCCGATAGTTCACTGTAATGAACTACGAAGACCTGAGCCCCTTAGTCTTTCTTGTAAAAGGGGAACGTAGGCAGCCATATATGGTTCAGTCTAAACAATAAATAATAAAGGGCAATCAAGTTTTCATGAAACGGGTCCTAAGCAATCAATAAGACATCTCGAAATTTCCATGAAATGTTGTCTTGATTAATTTCTAAGATCATATCTTTGTTAATTACAAGTTAAAAGACTTCTTGATGAGTTCAAGCACGGTCTACTCTTGACTATGCTAACCTCGCTACAAAGGATCTATAAATACAATAAAATGCCTAATAAACTACCGTGTTTGCAAAATGGCAATAAGGGAATCCTAAGAAAAGATTTATCAGCTGTCATTCACTGAGTCTTCTTTGGTCTTCTTCCCTTTACCTCGACCTCGTCGAGTGTTCTTTCTCTTCTTCTCTATGATGTCGGTCTCCTCATCCCGATCTCCGGTATCCTCACCGGAGCCTCCATCAAACTCCGTGTCAATAAGTGCCCTCTCAACCCGGCACGAGTCCGCACTTCCTCCCTCCGAGCCTCGCCAAGGGAGCGACTTTAGAAAGCCTCTCATATCGAGCCTCCATATCCCCGATAAGGTCACCCGACCGGTTATGGCGACTCGCCTTAGCTTCGCCTCCTCGTAGTCCTACTCGAGTCGCAGCCGCCCCCAATAAAGCCTCGACGTCTCTCTCCCAAAATGACCCGAGTCGCTCCCATTTCCCTCTCATACCAATCCAAGTAGGCCGTAGTCAAGATGGTACTCTTCCTTCTTCGAGAATGGCCCCGGGTGGAAAACAAGTATATGTCCAAGCCCTCGAGAAGAATGAGAAGCCGGGCCGGATCCCTCATGTCTAAAGGCACCACCTCCATGGTACGGATGTCTTCCCAATCGCCCAACGGCTCCCGTAAGGCCCCGAACCGCCCGGATACCAAGCAGTGGTATGTAGAAGGATGACCAAGAAAACCCTGGAACCCTCACTGCATAGGACTCCTGAAATGTCCTCCGCGTCTGCAACCTCCAGTGAGGTACCCACCAGCCGAATATCCGAAGTGGATAACCTAGCCATCATCGCCTCCTGGGCCACCCCGGTCCCGTCGCCTAGGCGAACCTCTTCGAGAAATCACCCAAGGGCACTGAGTCGGCAAAGCCCCCGGCAAAGCCCCAAGCCTCTCTTGCAGCCATAAAGTCAACACGGCCGGGCTCCCAGACCTCATAAAATGGTCTCCCCTAGCCGTCCTATCAATGCCGTGAAGGGTCTCACCCAAAACCAGTGGGACAATGTCCTTCCCAGCCCTGAAATCCCTAACCATGTCCAGGAGGCCACCATGACAAATCCCCATGGACTCAGCAGTGAACAGAGATGAGAATACGCAGAGGATAAAGGCATCCATAGCCACCGTGGTCATAGCCATATCCGGAGATCCAAACCTGCCCGGGATATCAGAAAGGTCAATCCTGTCCGGAGCTATCATCATCCCCTCAGCCTCTCCCAGAGATATTTGCAGAAAAGATGCCAACTTTGCTGCCACCGGCACGTCTTCGATCAGAGGAATCGATATAGCCTCAATTTCTGGACCCCCAATCAAGGCTCGGAAGTCTTCATAGGTTGGGACAAGCTCGTTGTAAGAAAAGCAAGAAACGTGTCTACGGAACGTCCCAAAACCTTGCCGCGCTCTCAAAAGGTCCCAATCGGCGGGAGATCCTTCAAATGCCATAAAGATTTGATCTTGAAGGTAGTATCGAACAGCCCCTTGTGAGATTGAAAGTTATGTCTCACCCAAGATTGAAGATCGGATGTAAAACGGTCTCTTTTCCCCTTTTGCAATCCGACGGGTTTCTCCATTGCAAGATGATCAAAGTTGATGTCTTTAGGTCAAAAATATGCTCGGGATCAGTTGGGACAAGTCTAGGTGAAAATGAAATGAAATGGCCAAGCCTTGGTTTTATTTTTTGAAAAAGACCACCTGCAGAACTGTTAGCCGCACGGCTTCATTTGCTCCTAGGTCCAGACCGCACGGCCTCATTTGCCATCCGCAGAAAAGAATCTGCAGCAACCCAAGTTGCTGCCCAAAGGGAGTTTTTACCCCACTTTTCCAACAAAACCCGTACAAAACATATCCAAACACCAACCATGCAAGCTTATGTGTCATCACAAATCATTTTGGCCTGCCACCCCAATTCCAAGCAAAAAACTGCCCCGAGGCTCAAGTAATATGCAAATTCATAAAAGCATAAATTAGAAAAGCAAATAAAACAGTATTACATTGTTTTCGCCCCATCGGCGCCCAAATAAAGCAAAAAATAGACAAAATGTGCATAAAACTGTTCATTGAATTTGTTTTCTTCCCCCTAGATCAACCCTAAGGACCTCCTAGGCCTCCGACCCCTCGTCGTCACTACTCAGCTCGTAGAAGCTCGTCTCCCTCATCAAATCCTTGCTGTCACTCACATCAGAAAGATGGACATTCACATGCTCATATTCGCCTAGCCGCTCCAGATGCCGACGCTGGGTCCCCGTCCCCGAGGCATGGCACTAGAAGAGTACTCGAGGCCGAGGAGGTGGATGCCGTGCTCCCGACGTGCCTTCTTTACGCACGGGCTCCCGCACGTTCACCGCAGCCTTTGAAGCGCAAGCCGCCTTCTTCACGAGGGACCGGCATACATCCTTCCAACCCCGTTCGCCCGACCAAGCCGTCATAAGTACGAGCCGGAACCCGAGAAAAAGAGAAGAAAATCTCGTAAAATCTTGGAATTGCGTAAAGCAAAGAAATCAAAAGGGAAAAGACCCTAAAGTGTACTCACATTGCCAAAGCGGCAGAGTATACCGGGCTCCTCGTGTCGGGGACAGTATCCCGAACCTCCTGCACCCCGTCGACCACATAAGAGAGATGAGCAGGAGGCATCGGCGGGTCAAGAGGCTCGGCTTCCCCATACCCCCGAGTGACGCCTGCCTTCACTAGCTTCGTGGCGTCCTCAACCGCCGCTCCACAAAGGTAGCATACGGTAGCCAGATCAAAATACTCCTCACCGCCACGCCCGCCCGATACCTCGCTATGTCATCCGCCGACTCGCCCTCGGGCCGCAGATCCGGGCTGGAGGATCGTGAGGAGTAATGGTATCCAATGGAGGGACATGGTCATGCTTCCTGGAAAAGCGGTCCCCCAAGTATATGACATCACATGTCAGGCCCGTAAGCCACCTCCTCTGCCTAGTCGCCTCCACGGCATCCCCTAGCAGAACCTCCGGTTACCTCCCCCAAGGGTAGAAGTCAACTCCATCATGCCCATCCCTGTTGATGATCGGTCTCACCATCTTGTAGTCAAAAGTGATCCGGTTCTTCCCGATGAACTTGTCTCTAGCATCTCCCCTCCAACGCATCATAGCAGGAAAGATGGTAGAATCACTTTGCTGGTTCCATGGAAAGAACCTGATCACCTCGCAAAACCAGACCTGCATGTTCAAAACATAGAAGGGTCATTTCTCTCATAAAGTCTCAAAGACAGAAAGGAAAAGAGAAAGGAAAGAAGGTGAGAATACCTCAAGCGCAAAGGAGAAGCAGTCCATAGAGGCAGCCTTGTTCCGGCTGTACATGTCCAAGGAGAAGTAAAGCTACGCCAATCCGGCCTTACCCCAAGAGACCGTCCCAATCTCAGCCACATCCTCCAAAGAGTCCAGAAGGCACAAAGATAGCCAAAGTCCTGCAATTGGCAAAGATGGTGACCGACAAAGCATCAACCACGTAAAAGCTCTCGCAAGCCGGTGGGCAGCCACCTCATTGGCGGCAAATCCTCGCATGCAGCTCAGATCGCCACCTCAACATTCCTCGTCTCCATCTCCCCCCCTTAGCCGGAGGTCAAACCCAACCAGAGCCCTAAACTCCTCGCCGTGATATGGTCTCTCCAAGTCACAAAGCCTCCCCGTGAACCGCAAGCCGTTGATAGCAAGAAAGTCCGCGGCGTCACCGTAAGCTCCCCGCCTAAGGTGAAAGCCGTGGGTGGTGTCCCACCGTAACTCCGAGAGGGCCCGGATCAAGCCCTTACTCTTCGAGGTCACATGAATGCCTCTCGCCAATAGCCTCAATGAACAAATCAAGGCCGGTGAGCCCTCACTAGCCGCTTGGGGTTCACCCCATCCTTCTCAAAGTCGGCATCCTCTCCCATAGCTTCACAACAACCTCGTAAGGTCCCTAGACTTGTTCTCCCGTAGGAGAACACAACAAAAAATGTGTCAGTCCTTCATCTCATTTCAAAAGCATGCATATATTCAAAAGTGCGCGTATTTTCAAAAAAAAGCATTCATAAAAGATTTCTAGCATCCTTTGCATAGAAAACGTGTCTTTCATCATTTGAAACACATCATGTCAAGCACATTTCTCTCCTAAGCACAAAATTCTGATTTTCAAAATTATTTGCATATAAGCATTAATTTTTTTCAAAAAAAATGGCATGCATGAATCCTTTCATCGTCCAAAATCCCGTTTCCGCATCCATGATCAAAAAATTGACCTAGTTCCAGCACATGCAAGAACTCCGTCACATTTTAGACAATTATTTTTCTTACGTTATTTTCGAAAAAAATGGGTCATTCTCATTATTTTTCAAATAAATTGCACATGCATGTTCGTTTATCTTCTTAGCCTCATAGGTTAATCATCAAGATTCCAAAGTCATCAACAAAAATCCTAGGAAAATTCGAGAAATTCCTAAAACTCGGGTCAAGCCCTAAAATCAATCAAAATTCAATCAAAATTGACGGAATCGAGCAAATCAAGAATGCTTACCCCAACCGATTGAGGTTTCGTCGATTTGTGCTCTCCCCTACCGGGATAAAGCTCCGATGGAGGCGTATTGAAGTCATACTTCCTCTCCGTTCGAACAAGCTCCCTCCTCCTCCTTCGAGCGGCCTCGGAGATGTTCCTCCGTGCTTGCCTAGGCATCGGATTCCCTTCCGGATCCATCTAAATCAAAAGAAGCAAAGGAATTGAAGGATTTTCAAAAATTCTCTCTCTCCTCTCTCTCTATTCCTGCAAGAAGGGTGGCAACGGTGCCCAATGCCCGTCTCAACTCCAGCTTTAAATAAACCGGTGAAAATAAACTTCGGCCGTACGGCTCTTTTTTGCCCCCGTCTCATGCCGGCGGCTTCTTTTCTCCGAGCGTAAATTACATCTTTACCCCTAGACTTTCCACTTGGGCATACAACTCCCGTTATTTCTTAACTAGAGTAACGCTGTGATCCCAAGTATATCCGTTATCTCCAAGAAGAATTAATTTCTCTCCCAAGTCGCCTCCGTTACTTCCGTTATAACGGAATAACGCTAGGTGACAACCTCCGAATTGTCGAAACCCAAACTTAAGCTACCTCTATCACAGATTGAGAAGTACGCTCAAGTTCTCCAAACTTTAGCTACCTCTATCACAGATTGAGAAGTACGCTCAAGTTCTCCAAACTTAAGCTACCTCTATCACAGATTGAGAAGTACGCTCAAGTTCTCCAAACTTTAGCTACCTCTATCACAGATTGAGAAGTACGCTCAAGTTCTCCAAACTTTAGCTACCTCTATCACGTATTGAGAAGTACGCTCAAGTTTTCCTAACTCCACTACCTTTATCCACTGAGCAGCGACATAAGCTTTAGTCTCCTCAGTGACAACCTCCATTAATTGTCAATCGTGTGACAACCTCCATTAATTGTCAATCGTGTGACAACCTCCATTAATTGTCAATCGTGTGACAACCTCCATTAATTGTCAATCGTGTGACAACCTCCATTAATTGTCAAAACCTCAAGGATCCTAGACATCGTTCCTAGCTATCTAGTGATGCTTGAACTACGACTCAAGGCTTCGATTCCTCCGGATACGTAGGTAGCCTTTCATAAAAGGTCCAGCCATCTCGACCACTTTGGTCACCCCGTTCCTTCGTCACTCCTCGCTGGTGAAGTAGCCCTCATAGAGGTCTAGATATCCGACCACATCGGTCACTTCTAGCATATCCCCGCAGATCGCCGCTTGACCTCCTGTGTCACTTTCTCTTCTATTTCCCCAAAGAAGAGACCGCTTTCTCTTCACCATTCCTCGCCGGATCTTATTCCGAACTACGACTATGGCTTGATTCCCATTCGGGATACGTAGGTAGCCTTCCAAAGGTTCACCACTCGACCACCTCGTCACCCAATCCGTCCCGCATTCGCCGCATCGGATCCTTTCTATCGACAACCCCACTCGCCCGCAAGTGACGTTGCCGAGGGGCTTCCGTAAGTACCCAACCGGCTCATGCCTTCCGGTTAAGTTTCTCGGCAATTCCCTGGACTTTCCTAAAGTTCAGGAGCAATTCGGGAACTGTTCCGAACCTTCCGAGGGGTGAAGGAATTACTTGGAATTAAAAAACCACGTTTTCCTTTAATATAAAAACCCTTCTAGAAAGGCCACCTTGCATGATTCTAGAAAGGTGCCGAGTCATTGGGATAATGCCGCACGGCCGCATTAGGCCCGAACTCCAAGCCGCACGGCTTCATTAGCTTTTCCAGCATCGCCTATAAATAGAGGCCTCCTCTACCCATTTTGATATACGCTTTTCAAAGCACCGAAACTCGCCAAAATAACACTACGAAAATACGTAGAGCCGAGAGTGCCAAAACCACCTCCCTCCTCCTTAAAACCTCCAAAAGTTGGTCCCTTCCCTAGGCAAACTTCAAAGAGAAAGAGGTCACCACCATCGTAACCTCTCATCCCCTTTATCTTACATTATGCTTGTATATATGTGATATATTTGCTCCTTGCTTTACATATTACTATATATTTGCTTGGGACTTGGTATATTGTCATTAAAGGTCATATCTTTAAGCATGTAAATCATATCCCCTCCTTTTGCATCCTTTGCATTAAAGTAGCATCTTTTGCTCCTAAAAATGATATCTTTATGCATCCTTTGCTCATAAAAATGTTATCTTTGCAAAAAGTTGCATCCTTTGCACTTGAAATTTCATTTTTACACACATAAAGATGCATCCTTTGCATTAAAGATCATTTCTTTAATATCAAAAAGCATCCTTTGCAAACAAATAGCATCCTTTGCACCAAATGTCATCTTTTTCATTAAAAATGTCATTTTTAGTTTAGAATGCATCCTTCATGTCCCTCATGATTGATCTCTTTCCTAGGATTGCTTAGTGACCTTCCTAAGGCATCGAAAGCATAGGAAGAGCATAAAGATCCAATCTTTATACACTTCCCCTAGTCCCCTTTGGTATGTGATGCATCCTTCGGAGCGGACCGGTGTAAAGATCCTATCTTTACATCGTTTCTTCCATTAAAGGTGCCACAATCTCTTTAGAAAGGGATAAACCTTGAACCCTATATCTCCGATCATCACTTGAGACGAGCATAATAGTCCCTATATAAGCTCAATCGTCTCAAGATGTAGGATTGATGGGCTAAGGATACTCCTTTCTAAAGAACCTCATTTTGGACTATGAGAGAGAGAGTCCTTCTTTCGATCACACATGACCCAAGGTCAAATAGTGATGATCACAAGTCCAAGATGAGGATGGGATCAAAGTCCCGAACACATAAAATTCCAAGGAATCCCGAGCGATAACCAACTAAATGGTTTATACGTCCGGAAGACAACTTGGAACATTCCCCCCCCCCTCTTTTCAACACAAGCACACAAGAAAGCACGCAAGCAAGCACGAAAAATGGAATCTTGGGAGACATGCTTCGGCAAGGCACCTTGGGTGAACGACGATCCGTTCTTCCCAAGGGGTAACTTAACCTCCGAACCCTAAATCCTTTTTTTCAAAGTTTTGAGAAAATCAAAATGGCGTGGCGAACTCCGTTTTTCAAATTAAACCGGATGTTTTCAAACTCAAGTGAATCCAAATTAAAACACACAAAAAAAGAATTTGGGCACCACATTCATACCAATGTGGTTCGGGATATTTAGACCTCTACGAGGGGCTACTACTCATCACAGTGAGTGATGAAGCGAAAAGATGCAACCACCTGCCCACGATCCGGACCTTTTACGAAACCGCCGCTCACCACCGAGGAGTGATGGCGATCAGAGCGACCAATGTGGTTTGACGGCCGGACCTTTTATGAAAGGCCGCTCACCACCGAGGAGTGATGAAGGGAAAGGATGACCAATGTGGTCGAATGGCCGGACTTTATTGACCAAGGGATAGCAACTTCACCACCGGCGGAGCGATGGCGGAAAGGGTGAATTCAATGTGGGTTTGATGGCCGGACTCTTTGGCGAAAGGCCTGGGCGCACCACTAAGGAGTGACGAATCAAAAAGGTGACCACGATAGGCCTGACTGGTTGGACCTTATGAAAGGCTACCACGTATCCCTGAGGAATCAAGCTCTGTCGTAGTTCAAGTCTCACTAGATAGTCTAGGAACAAAGTGGTTCAGATCCTTATGCTTGACGCATCTGGCCGAGGAGTCACCTAATTTGACAATTAACGGAGTTTGTCACCACAGATTGCTTACAATTAATGGAGTGCCGTGTCACTCCGATTGACACTAATGGAGGTTGGCAATCACCGACACAATTAATGGAGGTTGTCATCACCGATTTGACATCCACGGAGGTCCATTACACTGATTTAACAATTAATGGAGGTCAGCGCTTTATCGACAATTGCAATGGAGGTTGTCATCTGATTGATCAATTAACGGAGGTCACACCGGGACGGGACAACTAATGGAAGGTCACCGATGAGACACATTAATGGAGGTTGTCACCGACAATAATGGAGGTTGTCACCTCGATTTGACAATTAACGGAGGTCAATACCGATCGGAACTAAAGCTTACATCACTATCGAGCAATGGATAGAGATAGCTTAAGATTGGGAAACATAGAGCGTACTCACTCATCTCATAGATGTAGGTAGCTAAAGCTTTGAAAAACTCGATAGGCTGTACTTCACCATGCTATGAGGGAAGAAGTTTGGAAAACTCGGGAGCGTACTTCACCTATCCGCGTGGATGGTAGCTAAAGCTTGAAGAAGTTGAAATGCATTTCACCACGGCATGATGAGAGGTACAAAGTTTGAAAACTTGAGCGTACTTCACTATCTCGTGACCGATAGAGGTAGCTAAAGTTTGGAGAACTTGAGCGTACTTCACCATCTTTAGATAGAGGTAGTCAAGTCAGGAAAATACGAGCGCACTTCACTATCTAGCGACGATATAGGTAGCTAAAGCTCGAGAACTCGAGCGCACTTTGCTATCTATGAGATGCAGGTAGCTAAAGTTGGAAAGAATTCCGAAGCGACTCTCACTATCGAGAGTATAGAGGTAGCTAAAGTTTGGAGACGAATTGAGCGTGATTTTCACCATCTCACGAGATGAGGTAGCTAAAGTTTGGAGAATTCCTCGGGAATGCTCTTTCACTATCTTATGAGATGTAGAAGAAGTTTGGAGAACTTGAGCGTACTCACTATCTTTTGGATGAGGTAGCTAAAGTTTGGAGAACTCGAAAGCGCAGTCTTCACCATCTGGGTGAGCATGTAGGTAATAAAGTTTCGAGAACTTGCCGCATTTCACTATCTCAAGTCGAGATGTGAGGTAGCTAAAGCTTGAGTTTTGATCAATTGTCTCAAGGTTGTCACTAGCCGTTATTCCGTTATAACTAAGCACCCGGGAGGCGACTGAAGAGGGAAAGTCTATTTGCTTTGGGAGATAAAGGATATCCTTCGGGGAAATCCGATTATTCTCAAGTTAAGAACCATAATCTTGAGTTATATGCCTAAGTGGAAAGTCCAGGGCATAGCACCGCCGTAGCAAATGAGGCACGCCCGACATGAGACGAGGGCAAAGAGGCCGTCCTAGAAGTTTATTTTCACCAGACATTTAAACCGATTTAACGCAAACAAAGATTGTCGTTTTGCTTGTGCCGAGGAAGAATGAGAGAGAAGAGAGATAGATTTTCAAAAAAAAATCAATTCTTGCTATCTTTTGGCTTAGGATGGATCCGGAAGGGGCATGACCCAAATTGCCTGTGCAAGCACGTAAGAACCATATCCGAAGCCGCTAGGAGGAGCAGAGGAAATAGCCGTCCTAATGGAGAGGAAGTATGACTTTCAACACGCCTCTCATCTCGGCTTTATCTCGGTGGGTGAGAACACAAATCTACGAAACCTCAATCCGGTCAGTAAGCATTCTTGATTTGCCTCAGATTCGCCGGTCAATTTTGATTGAATTTTGATTGACCTAGGGTTTAATCTCGAATCTTAGGAATTTTTCAAATTTTCCTAGGTTTTTCTGCCGATGATTTTAGAATTTAGATGATTAACTCTAGCGAGGCTAAGGGTCAATAAATGAACATGCATGTGAAATTTATTTGAAAAATAATGAGAACGTAGACCCAATTTTTTTGAAAATAAAGTAAGAAAAATAATGTCTAAATTGTGACGAGTTTCTGCATGTGCTAGAACTAGGTCCCAATTTCGATCGCGGATGAGAAATGCTGATTTTGGACGGTGTATGAAAAGGATTCATGCATGCCATTTTTAAAAATTAATGCTTATGTGCAAAGAATTTTGAAAATTGGAATTTTGTTCTTGGGAGAGCAATGCTTGACACGACGTGTTTCCAAATGACGAAAGACACGTTGTCTAGGCAAAAGATGCTAGAAATCTTTATGAATCGCTTTTCCTTGAAAATATGTGCACTTTTGAATATATGCATGCTTTTGAAATGAGATGAAGGGGACTGACACATTTTTGTCAGGTTTTCCCATGTGGAGCACAAGTACTCGAGGGACCTTCTCCGAGGTAGCCGTGAAGCTACGTGGCGTTGACGCCCAACTTCGAGAAAGACGCGAACCCCAAGCACTGCACGGCTACCACTTGACTTGAGGATTTATTCGACGCTATCAAGAGAGGCATCCACGCACCCTCCAAGAGCAAGTGGGCTGGGGTCCAGGCCCTACTCGTCATCTCGAGCGGGACACCACCCAGCATCGCCTTTCACATCATCGCCAGGGAGATTACGGGTGGACGCTGTGGAGACTTTGGTATCACATGGGTTTGCCAAGCCTTCACCGGGAAATGGCCTGTACATGGAGAGACATACATCACTACAGGAGTTCGTGGCTCGGGTTAGGTTCGACCTCCGTCCTGCTAACGGGGTTCGTGGACGTGACTATGACAAGGAACGGGAGGCGGCGGTCCAGAGCTTGGTCATGAGGATTGGCCGCCACGAGCTGACGCCCACCCGCTCATAGCGAGCCTTTGCTTTGTGGTTGATGTCGTCACGGGCTATCATTTCCATCTTTTACCAACTCGGGACATTGTCTACGGTTTTCCCGCTTGACTCTCTTAGGGAGAATCCGACGAGGTCAGCTGCCTTCTCGTGAGCCGGATCATGAGCTTATTTCTCTTCGAGCATGCATGCACGAAATGCGTCGGCCCTACGGACTCATTTCCCGCTTCGAGGTATGTCTCGCTTTCTTTTCTCTTTACTCTTCTCGATCTTGATGATTTTATAGTGAGAGAAATGACCCTTTTGTTTTGAACATGCGGTGTCCGGGTTCATTCTGGAGATGATCGGGTCTTCTTCCTGAACCAAAAAGAGAGTGATCCTGGAGATCTTCATCACGGCCTAGATTCGCTGGAGTAGTGAGATGCTAGAGACAAGTTTACCTAGAAGACCCGGATCACTTTTGACTACATAAGATGGTTAGACCGATCATCAACATGGACCTGGACATGACGTCAGCTCGACTTATCCACGGGCAAGGGCACCGTAGGTTCGCTGTGATGACGCCGGGAGGCTTACTCAGGCTGCAGGAGGTGAATGACGGCTTGACATGTGATGTCATTTTTACTGGGGATCGCTTTTTCTAAAGATGGCCTTTGTCCCTCCTTTGGATGCCATTAATGTAACGACCCACCTTCTAGGCATAGCATATTATATGCTTTTACATATTATCGTTAATATTATGTGCTCATTATTATATCTTTGATTCTTTTTTATATTAGATGAGATGACCTACGGGAAATAAGTTCACGGGGAAGTATTTGACAAATAAATGTAATGAGTACAGATTTCCCTTCGGTAGGCTGAACACAGGAGCAGCGGTTTAGTTTCATACTAGATCTGACTAAATTGCTTGTCATGAAAGTCTTTAAATAATTGTGGTGATTTGTGTGCTCATTCCCAGCTTCTCATTCTTCCTCCCCTTAGCCATTCGATCTTCCCTCATTATTCTTCTTCCTTCTTCCAAAATAGTCCATGCCCCACGGTCTGCCACTTTCCAAATTATTTCCAAGTTACCATTTTCCGTCTAGCTTTAGGCTGGTGACTAGGAGTTTATCAAGTTAAGAAGATCCATTCCGTTTCATCCTTAAAGAATTTCTAAAGGTGAGTTATGACTTTCGGCTTCTCATGCTCACATGAACATTTATTGTGTTATTATGAGCATTTAGAGGAAGGAAAGTCATAATAACTCACCTTAGAATTTTTGGATGAAATGAGGATCTTCTTAGCTTGATAAACTCCCCTAAATGCACCAAGCACAAAAGTACAATTGGATTGGAAAATGGAGGAGAATTTAACTTGGAAATAATTTGGAAAGTGAGGCTTTCATGGGGAAGTTTCCATGGATAATTTTTGGAAGAAGGAAGAAGAGAATAATGAGGGAAGATGAATGAGAAGGATGGAGGAGGTATGGGAGGAGGGTGGTAGTCATTGACTAAGGGGAGGAAAGGGTGAGGGAAATAAGGAGAGGGCATGGCCCCTATGCCACAATTAATTTAAGGCTTTCACAATTAAGCAATTTGGTCCTCCAAGATCTAAGGTAGTGAAACTAAACCCTTTACTTCCTTTCCCTACCAAAGGAAATCCCAACTACACTCATTTATTTATTGTCAATTATTATACTTCCCCCATGGACTTTATTTTATTTCCCAATCATCTCATCCTAATATAAGAAATCAAAGATATAAAATGAACACATAATATTAACAATAATATTAAAAGCATATAATATGATGCTAAAATATTGCCTAGGGTTAGGGTCGTTACATTAATGGCATCTGAAAAGGGACAGTGTGCGCTAGAAAGCCTCTCCTCAACGACATCACATGTCAAGCCCGTCAGCCACCTCCTCTGCCTAGTCGCCTCCACGACATCCCCTAGCAGAACCTCTGGGTACCTTGCCCATGGATAGAAGTCAACCCCATCATGTCCATCCATGTTGATGATCGGTCTAACCATCTTGTAGTCAAAAGTGATCCGGGTCTTCCCGGTAAACTTGTCTCTAGCATCTCCCCTCCAACGAATCATGGCCGAGAAGATCTCCAGATCACTCTACTGGTTCCAGGGAAAGAACCCAATCATCTCACAAAACCAGACCTGCATGTTCAAAACAAAAAGGGTCATTTCTCTCATAAAAATCTCAAGACAGAAGAGTAAAAGAGAGAAAAGAAAGCGAGACTACCTCAAGAGCAAAAGGGAAGCAGTCCATAGAAGCAGCCTTGTTCCGGCTGTACATATCAAGAGAGAAATAAAGCTCCGCCAATTCGGCCTCACCCCAAGAGACCGCCCCAACCTCATCCAGATTCTCTAAAGAGTCAAGCAGGAAAACCATAGACAATGTCCCAGAGTTGGTAAAGATGGTGACTGACAGCATCAACCACAAGAAGGCTCGCACAAGCTGGTGGGCAGTCACCTCATTGGCAGCAAATCCCTACATACACTCCTGGACCGCCACCTCCACATTCCTTGTCTCCATCCTGAACCCATTAGGACGGAGGTCAAACCTAACCAGAGCCCTGAACTCCTCTGCCGTGATGTAGTCTCTCCAGGTCACAGGCCTCCCAGTGAACTGCAAACCCGTAATAGCAGTAAAGTCTCCTGGCGTCACCGTAATCTCCCCCTAGCTGAGATGAAAGCTGTGGGTGGTGTCCCATCAGAAATCTGAGAGGGCCTGGACTAGCCCCTTGCTCTTGGAGGTCACGTGGATACCTCTACTGATAGCGTCAATAAACAAGTCAAGGCTGGTAGCCATTACCAGCTGCTTGGGGTTCACCCCATCTTTCTCAAAGTTGGGCATCCTGTCCCATAGCTTCACAGCTACCTCAGAAGGTCCCCTCGACTTGTGCTCCTATAGGAAAACACAACAAAAATGTGTCAGTCCTTCATCTCATTTCAAAAGCATGCATATATTCAAAAGTGCACATATTTTCAAGGAAAAGCATTCATAAAAGATTTCTAGCATCTTTTGCCTAGACAACGTGTCTTTCATCATTTGAAACACGTCGTGTCAAGCACATTGCTCTCCCAAGAACAAAATTCCAATTTTCAAAATTCTTTGCACATAAGCATTAATTTTTTAAAAATGGCATGCATGAATCCTTTTCATCGTCCAAAATCCCGTTTTCTCATCCATGATCAAGAATTGACCTAGTTCTAGCACATGCAAGAACTCCGTCACAATTTAGACATTATTTTTCTTACTTTATTTTCAAAAAAATGGGTCATTCTCATTATTTTTCAAATAAATTTCACATGCATGTTCATTTATTCCCTTAGCCTCATAGGTTAATCATCTAAATTCTAAAATCATCAACGAAAAACCTAGGAAAATTTGAAAAATTCCTAAGATTCGGGTCAAGCCCTAGGTCAATCAAAATTCAATCAAAATTGACGGAATCTAGCAAATCAAGAATGCTTACCCCAACGGATTGAGGTTTCATAGATTTGTGTTCTCCCTTACCAGGATAAAGCTCAGATGGAGGCGTGTTGAAGTCATACTTCCTCTCCATTCGAACGAGCTCACTCCTCCTCCTCCTAGCGGCTTCGGATATGGTTCTTCGTGCTTGCCTAGGCATTGGGTTCCCTTCCGGATCCATCCTAAGCCAAAAAAGCAAGAGAATTGATTTTTTTTTGAAAATTATCTCTCTTCTCTCTCATTCTTCCTCGGCACAAGCAAAACAGCAATGCTGTTTGCCCGTTCAAATCCAGTTTAAATAATCTGGTGAAAATAAACTTCTAGCCGGACGGCCTCTTTTGCCCTCATCTCATGTCGGGCGGCCTCATTTGCTCTGAGCAGAAATTGCACTTATGCCCCTGGACTTTCCACTTAGGCATATAACTCCCGTTATTTCTTAACCAGAATAATGCTGTTTCCCAAAGGATATCCTTTATCTCCAAAGCAAATAGACTTTCCTCCCGAGTCGCCTCCGTTACTTCCGTTATAACGGAATAACGCTAGGTGACAACCTTCGAATTGTCAAAACTCAAGCTTTAGCTACCTCTATCTCACAGATAGTGAAGTACGCTCAAGTTCTCCAAACTTTAGCTACCTCTATCTCACAGATGGTGAAGTACACTCAAGTTCTCCAAACTTTAGCTACCTCTATCCAAAGATAGTGAAGTACGCTCAAGTTCTCCAAACTTTAGCTACCTCTATCTCATAAGATAGTGAAGAACGCTCAAGTTCTCCAAACTTTAGCTACCTCTATCTCACAGATGGTGAAGTACGCTCAATTTCTCCAAACTTTAGCTACCTCTATCTCCTCGATAGTGAAGTACGCTTCAGTTTTTCCAACTTTAGCTACCTCTATCTCATAGATAGCAAAGTACGCTCGAGTTCTCCAAACTTTAGCTACCTATATCTCATAGATAGTGAAGTGCGCTCATGTTTTCCCAACTTCAGCTACCTCTATCTCACAGATGGTGAAGTACGCTCAAGTTCTCCAAACTTTAGCTACCTCTATCTCACAGATGGTGAAGTACGCTCAAGTTTTTCAAACTTTAGCCACCTCTATCTCACCGATGGTGAAGTACGCTCAACTTCTTCAAACTTTAGCTACCTCTATCACACAGATGGTGAAGTACGCTCAAGTTTTCCAAACTTTAGCTACCTCTATCTCATAGATGGTGAAGTACGCTCAAGTTTTTCAAACTTTAGCTACCTCTATCTCACAGATGGTGAAGTACGCTCATGTTTCCCAACTTAAGCTATCTCTATCTACTCGATAGTGATGTAAGCTTTAGTTCCAATCAGGTGACAACCTCCATTAATTGTCAAATCAGGTGACAACCTCCATTAATTGTCAATCAGGTGACAACCTCCATTAATTGTCCATCAGGTGACAACCTCCATTAGTTGTCAATCAGGTGACAACCTCCATTAATTGTCAATCAGATGACAACCTCCATTAATTGTCAATAAGGCGACAACCTCCATTAATTGTTAAATCAGGTGACAACCTCCATTAATTGTCAAATCAGGTGACAACCTCCATTAATTGTCAATCAGGTGACAACCTCCATTAATTGTCAATCAGGTGACAACCTCCATTAATTGTCAATCAGGTGACAAACTCCATTAATTGTCAAATTAGGTGACTCCTCCATGAATCGTCAAAACCTTAAGGATCCTAGACACTGTTCCTAACTATCTAGTGAGACTTGAACTACGACCAAGGCTTGATTCCTCCGGGATACGTAGGTAGCCTTTCATAAAGGTCCAGCCATCCGACCACATTGGTCACCCTTTTTATTCATCACTCCTTAGTGGTGCATGAGCCTTTCATAAAGGTCCAGCCATCCGACCACATTGGTCACCCTTTCCCTTCATCACTCCTCAGTGGTGAGGCATCCTTTCATAAAAGGTCCAGCCATTCGACCACATTGGTCATCCTTTCCCTTCATCACTCCTCAGTGGTGAGGCAGCCTTTCATAAAAGGTCCAGCCATCCGACCACATTGGTCACTCTATTCCTTCATCACTCCTCAGTGGTGAGGCAGCGTTTCATAAAAGGTCCAGTCATCCGACCGCAGTGGTTGCTCTTTTCCTTCATCACTCCGCAGTAGTGAAGTAGCCCCTCATAGAGGTCTAAATATCCGACCACATTGGTATGAATGTGGTGCCCAAAATCTTTTTTTTGTGTTTTAATTTGGATTCACTTGAGTTTGAAAACATCCGGTTTAATTTGAAAAACGGAGTTGCCAAGCCATTTTGATTTCCTCAAAACTTTGAAAAAAAGGAATAAGGGTTCGAAGGTTAAGTTACCCCTTGGGAAGAACGGATCGTCGTTCACCTAAGGTGCCTTGCCGAAGCAAGTCTCTCAAGATTCCATTTTTCGTGCTTGCTTGCGTGCTTTCTTGTGTGCTTGTGTTGAAAAGAGGGGGGGGGGGAATGTTCCAAGTTGTCTTCCGGACGTATAAACCATTTAGTTGGTTATCGCTCGAGATTCCTTGGATTTTTATGTGTTCGGGACTTTGATCCCATCCTCATCTTGGACTTGTGATCATCACTATTAACCTTGGGTCATGTGTGATCGAGAGAAGGACTCTCTCTTATAGTCCAAAATGAGGTTCTTTAGAAAGGAGTATCCTTAGCCAATCAATCCTACATCTTGAGACAATTGAGCTTATATAGGGACTATTATGCTCGTCTCAAGTGATGATCGGAGATATAGGGTTCAAGGTTTATCCCTTTCTAAAGAGATTGTGGCACCTTTAATGGAAGAAACGATGTAAAGATAGGATCTTTACACCGGTCCGCTCCAAAGGATGCATCAAGTACCAAATGGGACAAGGGAAAGGGTATAAAGATTGGATCTTTATGCTCTTCCTATGCTTTTCGTGGCTTAGGAAGGTCACTAAGAAATCCTAGGAAAGAGAGATCCAATCATGAGGGACATGAAGGATGCATTCTAAACTAAAAATGACATTTTTAATGAAAAAGATGACATTTTGGTACAAAGGATGCTATTTGTTTGGAAAGGATGCTTTATGATATTAAAGAAATGATCTTTAATGCAAAGGATGCATCTTTATGTGTAAAAACGAAATTTCAAGTGCAAAGGATGCAACTTTTTTGCAAAGATAACATTTTTATGAGCAAAGGATGCATAAAGATATCATTTTTTAGGAGCAAAAGATGCTACTTTAATGCAAAGGATGTAAAAGGAGGGGGATATGATTTACATGCTTAAAGATATGACCTTTAATGACAATATACCAAGTCCCAAGCAAATATATAGTAATATGTAAAGCAAGGAGCGAATATATCACATATATACAAGCATAATGTAAGATAAAGGGGATGAGAGGTTACCAATGGTGGTGACCTCTTTCTTTTTGAAGTTTGCCTAGGGAAGGGACCAACTTTTGGAGGTTTTAAGGAGGAGGGAGGTGGTTTTTGGCACTCTTCACTCTCTGTATTTTCGTAGTGGTATTTTGGCAGAGTTTCAGTGCTGAAAACTGTATATCAAAATGGGTAGAGGAGGCCTCTATTTATAGGCAGTCTGGAAAAGCTAACAAAGCCGTGCGGCTTGGAGTTCGGGCCTAATGCAGCCGTGCGGCATTATCCACTATGACTCAGCACCTTTCTAGAATCATGCAAGGTGGCCTTCTAGAAGGGTTTTTATATTAAAGGAAAACGTGGTTTTTTAATTCCAAGTAATTCCTTCACCCCTCGGAAGGTTCGGAACAGTTCCCGAATTGCTCCTGAACTTTAGGAAAGTCCGGGGAATTGCCGGGAAACTTAACCGGAAGGCATGAGCCAGATTTGGGTACTTATAGAAGCCCCTCGGCAACGTCACATGCAGGTGAGTGGGGTTGTCGATAGAAAAGGATCCGATCTGGCGAATGCCGAGACGGTTTGGGTGACCAAGGTGGTCGAGTGGCTGAACCTTTGGAAGGCTACCTACATATCCCGAGTGGATATCAAGCCATAGTCGTAGTTCGGAATAAGATCCGCTGAGGAATGGCGAAGAGAAACTGGTCTCTTGCTGGGGAAATAGAAGAGAAAGTGACCTGGGAGGTCAAGCGACTGATCCTACTGGGGATATGCTAGAAGTGACCGATGTGGTCGGATATCTAGACCTCTATGAGGGGCTACTTCACCACTGAGGAGTGACGAAGGAACAGGGTGACCAAAGTGATCAGATGGCTGGACCTTTATGAAAGGCTACCTACGTATCCCGGAGGAATCAAGCCTTGGTCGTAGTTCAAGCATCACTAGATAGCTGGGAACGATGTCTAGGATCCTTGAGGTTTTGACAATTAATGGAGATTGTCACCTGATTGACAATTAATGGAGGTTGTCACCTGATTGACAATTAATGGAGGTTGTCACCTGATTGACAATTAATGGAGGTTGTCACCTGATTGACAATTAATGGAGGTTGTCACCTGAGGAGACTAAAGCTTATGTCACTATCGAGTGGATAAAGGTAGCTGGAGTTAGGAAAACTTGAGCGTACTTCTCAATCTGTGATAGAGGTAGATAAAGTTTGGAGAACTTGAGCGTACTTCTCAATCTGTGATAGAGGTAGCTAAAGTTTGGAGAAACTTGAGCGTACTTCACTATTTGTGATAGAGGTAGATTAAGTTTGGAGAACTTGAGCGTACTTCTCAATCTGTGATAGAGGTAGCTAAAGTTTGGAGAAACTTGAGCGTACTTCACTATCTGTGATAGAGGTAGCTTAAGTTTGGGTTTCGACAATTCGGAGGTTGTCACCTAGCGTTATTCCGTTATAATGGAAGTAACGGAGGCGACTTGGGAGAGAAATTAATTCTTCTTGGAGATAACAGATATACTTGGGATCACAGCGTTACTTTAGTTAAGAAATAACGGGTGTTGTATGCCCAAGTGGAAAGTCCAAGGGCAAATATGTAATTTCTGCTCAGAGAAAAAGAAGCCGCCCGGCATGAGACGGGGGCAAAAGAGGCCGTACGGCCAGAAGTCTATTTTCACCAGTTTATTTAAAACTGGAGTTGGACGGGCATTGGGCACCGTTGCCACCCTTCTGCTGCCGAGGAATAGAGAGAGAGGAGAGAAAGAATTTTTGAAAATCCTTCAATTCCCTTGCTTCTTTTGATTTAGATGGATCTGGAAGAGAATCCGATGCCTAGGTAAGCACGGAGGAACATCTCCGAGGCTGCTCAAAGGAGGAGGAGGGAGCTTGTTCGAACGGAGAGGAAGTATGACTTCAATACGCCTCCATCGGAGTTTTATCCCGGTAGGGGAGAGCACAAATCGACGAAACCTCAATCGGTTGGGGTAAGCATTCTTGATTTGCTCGATTCCGTCTATTTTGATTGAATTTTGATTGATTTTAGGGCTTGACCCGAGTTTTAGGAATTTCTCAAATTTTCCTAGGATTTTTGTTGATGACTTTGGAATCTTGATGATTAACCTATGAGGCTAAGAAGATAAACGAACATGCATGTGCAATTTATTTGAAAAATAATGAGAATGACCCATTTTTTTTCGAAAATAAAGTAAGAAAAATAATTGTCTAAAATGTGACGGAGTTCTTGCATGTGCTAGAACTAGGTCAATTTTTGATCATGGATGAGGAAACGGGATTTTGGACGATGAAAAGGATTCATGCATGCCATTTTTTTGAAAAAATTAATGCTTATGTGCAAATAATTTTGAAAATCAGAATTTTGTGCTTAGGAGAGCAATGTGCTTGACATGATGTGTTTCAAATGATGAAAGACACATTTTCTATGCAAAGGATGCTAAATTTTTTTTTATGAATGCTTTTCTTTGAAAATACGCGCACTTTTGAATATATGCATGCTTTTGAAATGAGATGAAGGACTGACACATTTTTTGTTGTGTTCTCCTACAGGAGAACAAGTCTAGGGGACCTTCTGAGGTTGCTGTGAAGCTATGGGAGAGGATGCCCGACTTTGAGAAGGATGGGGTGAACCCCAAGCAGCTAGTGAGGGCTACCGGCCTTGATTTGTTCATTGAGGCTATTGGCAGAGGCATTCATGTGACCTCGAAGAGTAAGGACTTGATCCAGGCCTCTCGAGTTCTCGTGGGACACCACCCACGCCTTTCACCTTAGCCGGGGGAGCTTACAAAGGACGCCCTGCAGACTCTTACCGCTATCACCGGCTTGCAAGCTTCACCGGAGGCCTCGTGACTGGAGAGACCATATCACGGCAGAGGAGTTTAGGGCTCTAGGTTTGACCTCCACCTAAGGGGCCGGGGATGGAGACGAGGAATGTTGAGGTGGCGCCCCGAACCGCATGTGGATTTGCCGCCAATGAGGTGACCGCCCACCAGCCTTTGCGAGAGCTTTTCTCGTGGTTGATGCCGGCCACCATCTTTACTAATTCTGGGACTTTGGCTATGCTGTGCCTTCTGGACTCCTTGGAGGATGTGGATGAGATTGGGACGGTCTCTTGGGGTGAGGCCGGATTGGCGGAGCTTTACTTCTCCTTGGACATGTACAGCCAGAACAAGGCTGCCTCTATGGACTGCTTCTCCTTTGCGCTTGAGGTATTCTCACCTTCTTTCCTTTCTATTTTCCTTTCTGTCTTTGAGACTTTATGAGAGAAATGACCCTTCTATGTTTTGAACATGCAGGTCTGGTTTTGCGAGGTGATCAGGTTCTTTCCGTGGAACCAGCAGAGTGATTCTACCATCTTCCCTGCTATGATCCGTTGGAGGGGAGATGCTAGAGACAAGTTCACCGGGAAGACCCGGATCACTTTTGACTACAAGATGGTGAGACCAATCATCAACAGGGATGGGCTTGATGGAGTTGACTTCTACCCTTGGGGGAGGTACCCGGAGATTCTGCTAGGAGTGCCGTGGAGGCGACTAGATAGAGGAGGTGGTTGACGGGCCTGACATGTGATGTCATTTATCTGGGGGACCGCTTTTCCAGGCAGCATGGCCATGTCCCTCCGTTGGATGCCATCACTCCTCACGATCCTCCAGCGCGGATGCTGCAGCCCAGGGACTGGTCGGCGGATGACATAGCGAGGTATCGTGCAAAGTGCGTGGCATCGAGGAGTATTTTGATCCGCTACCCCGTATGCTACCTTTGTGGAGCAGAGGTTGAGGACGCCACGTGGCTAGCGAAGCCGGGCCGTCACTGTGGGTATGGGGAAGCCGAGCCCACCGACCCGCTGATGCCTCCTGCCCATCTCTCTTATGAGGTCAACGGGGTACCGAGACGGTTCAGGATACCTGTCCCCGACACGAGGGAGCCCCAAGATACTCGCCGCCCGACAAAGACTGTGAGTACACTTTAGGGTCTTTTCCCTTTTTCAGATTTCTTTGCTTTCTGCAATTCCAAGATTTTTCTGAGATTTTCTTCTCTTTTTCTCAGGTTCCAGCTCGTACTTATGACGGCTTGGTCAGGCAGAACAGGGGTTGGAAGGATGTATGCCGGTCCCTCGTGAAGAAGCTGGCTTGCGCTTCAAAGGCTGCAGTGAACGTGCAGGAGCCCGTGCGTAAAAGAAGGCACGTCGGGAGCACGGCATCCACCTCCTCAGCCTCAGAGTACTCTTCTAGTGCCATGCCTCGGGGACAGGGACCCAACGCCGGCATCCTGGAGCAGCTAGCTGAATATGAGCATGTGAATGTCCATCTTTCTGATGTGAGTGACAGCGAAGATTTGATGAGGGAGACGAGCTTCTACGAGCTGAGTAGTGACGACGAGGGGTCGGAGGCCTAGGAGGTCCTTAGGGTTGATCTAGGAGGAAGGAAACAGACAATGAACACTTTTGTATACACAATTTGTCTATTTTTTGCTTTATTTGGGCGCCGATGGGGCGAAAACAATGTAATACTATTTTATTTGCTTTTCTAATTTATGCTTTATGAATTTGCATATTACTTGAGCCTCGGGGCAGTTTTTTGCTTGGAATTGGGGCTGAAACTGGGCCAAAATGATTTGTGATGACACATAACTGCATGGTTGGTGTTTGGATATGTTTTTGTACAGGTTTTTGTTGGAAAAGTGGGGTGAAAATTCCTTTTGGGCAGCAACTTGGGTTGCCTGCGTGCATTTTTTCCTCGCAGAGAGAAAATGAGGCCGCGCGGTCCGGACCTGGGAGCAAATGAAGCCGTGCGGCTAGGCTTCGTCTGGACCGGTCTTTTTCAAAATAAAACCAAGGCTTGGCCATTTCATTTCATTTTCACCCTAGACTTGTCCCAACCGATCCCAGCAGCATATTTTTGACCTAAAGACATCAACTTTGATCATCTTGCAATGGAGAAACCCGTCAGATTGCAAAAAGGGGAAAAGAGACCGTTTTCTCGTCCGATCTTTCAATCTTGGGTGAGACATAACTTTCAATCTCACAAGGGGCTGTTCGATACTACCTTCAAGATCAAATCTTTATGGCATTTGAAGGATCTCCCGCCCGATTGGGACCTTTGAGGGCCGCGGCAAGGTTTCTGGGACGTCCGTAGACACGTTTATCGCTTTTCTTACAACGAGCTTGTCCCAACCTATGAAGACTTCCGAGCCTTGATTGGGGGTCCAGAAATTGAGGCTATATCGATTCCTCTCGATCAAGACGTGTCGGTGGCGGCAAAGTTGGCATCTTTTCCGCAAATCTCTCCGGGAGAGGCCGAGGGATGATGATAGCTCCTGACAGATTGACCTTTCGATATCCCGGCAAGTTTGGATCTCCTGGATATGGCTATGACCACGGTGGCTATGGGATGCCTTTATCCTCGCGTATTCTCATCTCTCGTTCACCGCCGAGTCCGCTGGGATTTGTCATGGTGGCCTCGGGACATGGTTAGGGATTGCAGGGCCGGGAAGGATATTATCCCACCGGTTTTGGGTGAGACCCCGCATGGTATTGACAGGATGGCTAGAGGAGACCATTTCATGAGGTCTCGGGAGCCCGGCCGTGTTGGGACTTTATGGGCTGTGAGAGGCTCGGGCTTTGCCAGTGGACTTTACACGACTCAAGTGCCCTGGGTGATTTCTGAGGGGTTCGCCTAGGCAACAGGACCAGGGTGACTGGGAGCCGATGATGGCTAGGTTGTCCACTTCGGATATTCATCGGTGGGTACCTCACCGGAGGTTGCACCCGTGAGGACATTTCAGGAGTCCTATGTGGTGAGGGTTCCGTGGTTTTCTTGGTCATCCTTCTACATACCCCGCTTGGTATCCAGGCAGCTGGGCCTTACAGAGTCGCTGGGCGATTGGGAAGACATCCGTACCATGGAGGTGGTGCCTTTAGACATGAGGGATCCAGCCAACTTCTCATTCTTCTTGAGGGCTCGACATATACTTTTTTCCACCTGTGGCCATTCTCAAGAGCAGGAAGAGTACCATCTGACTACGGCCTACTACTGGATTGGTATGAGAGGGAAATGGGAGCGACTCAGTCATTTTGGGAGAGAGACGTCAGCTTTATTTGGGGCCGACCGCGACTCGAGTAGGACTCGAGGGAGATCCGAAGCTAAGGCGAGTCGCCATAACCAGCCGGGTGACCTTATCAAAGACATGGGAGGCTCGATACGAGAGGCTTTCAAAGTCGCTCCTCGACCGAGGCTCGAGGGAGGAAGTGGCGGACTGCGTGCCCTAGCTGAGAGGGCACTTATTGACACTGTTTGATGGAGGCTCCATGAGGATACCGAGATCGGGATGAGGGAGACCGACATCATAGAGAAGAAGAGAAAGAACACTGACGAGGTCGAGGTAAAGGGAAGAAGACCAAAGAAGACTCAATGAATGACAAATGATAAATCTTTTCTTAGATTCCCTTATTGCCATTTTGCAAACACACGTAGTTTATTAGGCATTTTATTGTATTTTAGATCCTTGTAGCAGTTAGCGTAGTCAAGAGTAGACCGTGCTTGAACTCATCAAGAAGTCTTTTAACTTGTAATTAACAAAGATATGATCTTAGAAATTAATCAAGACACATTTCATGGAAATTTTAGATGTCTTATTGATTGCTTAGGACCCGTTTTATGAAAACTTGATTGCCTCTTTATTATTTATTGTTTAGACCGAACCATATATGGTCGCCTACGTTCCCCTTTTACAAGAAAGACTAAGGGGCCTCGTGTCTTCGTGAGTTCATTCCGGTGAACTATCTGGATTAGGTCTTTTGGCCTTTTTTTTTTTTTTTTTTTTTTATGTGCAACCCTCGTTTTTGCCTAGACCGCCCTTTTAGGGTTTTTCAAATTTAGCCGGGTATTACTCTTTTTGCACTAAGATTTTTTTTTTTTTTTTTCTTTTTTTTATGTGCAACCCGTTTTTTGCCTAGACCGCCTTTTTGGGTTTTTCAAATTTAGCCGGTCAAGTATTACTCTTTTTGCACTAAGGTTTTTTATTCTTTCTTTTTTTTTATTTTATTTCTTTTTTATTTCTTTTTTTTTTCAGACATAGTACCTTCGTAGTTTATTGCCGTTGACTGGGTGGACAAAGGGATTGCCATCTGTGTCCGCAAGCTTCATTGCTCCTCCCGATAGTATCTTCGCACCACATACGGGCCGATCCAAACGGGTTCCCACTTTCCTGTGGGGTTGTCTCCGGTAGGGGGCTTCACTTTCAACACTAAGTCACCCTCTGATGTCTCCGGCTTTGACTTTCTTGTCAAATGCTCTCCGCCATTCGCCCCTCCCTCGGTAGGCTCCGGTGTGTTCCATGGCCTTGAGCCGTTTTTCTTTCATCGAAAGCAAAATAACCTCATCATGCCTGCGCTACGTAGCCATTCTACTATCGTCAAGTGACACCGTTTTCCAGGAGGACCCTTAAAGGACTGGATTTCCAACTCCACCGGTAACACTCGCTTCCATCCCGTAGGTTAGGGCAAAGGAGCTTCTCCCCGTGGCCGCTCTCGACAGACGTTTCGGGTAGAGTCCCTGGCAGAGTGCTAAGTGCAGCTTGGTCAATCACGACTCACGGTGGCCATTTCTTCCTCGGATGATCCGTTCGAAAGGCGTCTTATTAGCAGCCTTCCACGGCTCCGTGCTAGTTTGGAGGTTCGTATGGGGACGACTTGTGGCGAGTGATCCTCGATTCTCCCGACAACAATCTATCGCTAGCCCCCTTCAAAGTGTGACCCGTTATCTAAATGATCTCATTACCACCC